>CM053027.1:205915590-205933868 GCA_028564925.1 Lithobates sylvaticus | reverse complement strand
TCTACCCAACCATGATATCATTTTTTTATTATTATGTTTTGTTCATGTCTAATTAATTGGTCAGGGTCACTGATCATTGGATAATGCATTCTTGTTTTCCAAAATGTTCTGACGAATATTTGAGCATACACTTCTATATGAGGTTTTAAATAAAAAGTGAAATAAAAATTATTGGAACAAAAAAAACTACTATGAGGAGTGACATTAAAAATAAATAAAAATTAATGCTATATTAATGACATTTTCCGACCCGACTTTGGGGCTACTTGGTGCTAGGAGCCCCATCTTGGATATGTTGTAGTGCTAGTTCCACTGGGTTAGCACACCAAATTTGGGGTTCCTAGCACCAAGTAACCCCAAGATACAGGGCCCCAAATTCGGTCAACTGTGTCTATCTGCAGTAATGTAATTTTGGGACCCTTTGGGTCCAGAGACCCCAAATTTTGTCTGCAGCTAGGGGGCATCTAGGAACCCTTAATTACCGAGTTTGAAGTTTGGGGGACCTATGGCTGAAAATGGGCACAGTGAGGCTGCAAATGGGCATTGTTGACCCTCTTTTACACTTACAGTAGCTGAGGTAAAATTAGGTTCCTCGGCTTATATTCGGGTCAGCTTATACTCGAGTATATACGGTAAGTAGAATGTACCTCATATCTCTCTCTTCCTTTATTTCATCTCTGAAATACAAGCTTTTTTCTGCTCTTCTCAGGCTACTTGCACACTGAGGCGCTGGGCGCGCTGGCAGTAAAGTGGCGCTATATTTAGCGTCGATTTACCGTCGTTTTAGCTGCGCTTTTCGGCCACTAGCGGGGCAGTTTTACCCCCCCGCGAGCGGCCGAAAAAAAAAGGGTTAAAACCGCCCGCAAAGCGCCACCTCAGCGGCCCTTTGCAGGCGGGTTTGGAGCGCTGCCCCATTGTTTTCAATGGGAAGGGGCCCTTTAGGAGCGGTAAATACACCGCTCCTACAGCGCTCCAAAGATGCGGCTTGCAGGACATTTGTCAGCGTCCTGCAAGCGCACCACTCCAGTGTGAAAGCCTTCGGGCTTTCACACTGGAGACACAGCAGCGGCTGTTTGAAGGTGCTTTGCATGCCCTATTTTTAGAACTTTAGCGCCTGCAAAGCGCCTCAGTGTGAAAGGGGCCTTAGACTTTTTGTTCTAAGGTGGCTAGATTCATTCTCCTTGCCCCCCTTGTGAATGTAAATGTAGCCACCCTTTCCTGCTCACCTCAATATGGACTACACATCTACAATGCATGCAGATGCTTTCAGTGCTATGGGAGTTGTAGTCTGTATAGAGCAGTGACCAGAAATCATGGGCACTGCTCACTCAACAGTAGTTGCAGTGAAATGCATCAGTGGAGGATTGTGAGCATGTAAAGGACAAAACACAGCGGCTACTTGATATCTTGGAACAACTGATGTAATTATCCAAGCAGAGGCAAAAAAAATGAACTCAACAGGCCGGCTCTGTATGCAATGTCTCTTCTGCAATAAAATATACTTACCTGCCTGTATGCAAAAGTTTGCTTTTCACATTATAACTGAGGTGAATTTTTACACACTTTCTTGTGTTAAGATCCTCAACTCCTTTAGAAAATTAGTATCTTTGAGTCTGTGGCAGAGAACACCTATGCAGATAAGGTCTTCTGTCTTTTTTTTCCTTTGACCTTCCTGATCTGCACACTTGTTCTAGGTTAGTGACTTAAAGTATTGATGCTAAAGGGTCAGCATAACAGCCAGATAAGCAGCATTTTTAAGAGGAGGGGGTGGGGGGTCAACAAATATTGGAAGCTCCAATATTTCCTTTGTAAAAGTAACTTTAGGGCCTCTTGCACACAATACTGCTGTTTGAGCATCTATTTTTCAGAGTTTTTTTTCTTCTAAATGTACTTGCGTGCATTTTTGCACATTTGCGTTTGTGCAATTTTTTGCGCAAATTCACACATGAGCGTGAAAACATTCTCACGTTTTTGTGTTCTGCACAATATGCAAATGGACATTAGCACACATGTTGCGTGCAATTGTGCACATTTGTGCTCTTTTGAACGTATTTGCATGCATAAGGCGTAAATTATTGACCAAAAATGCAGATCTATTTTTTTTTACTGAAGAATGCATGGCTCTTGTTTACAATTAATGGGCTGTATTTTAGCTCAGTAAAAAAAAACCTGTACAGTACTGAGCTTTTTCAAGCTGTAGTGTGCAAGAGGCCTAAAACATATCTTAAGCCAAACCTTTGTTTTTTATGCTGGATAGATCAGGAAATGTTTGAACTCCCTTATGTTTCCTCATGTTTCCCATTGGGGATCTTCCTCACTTCCTGTCTCAAAGACACAACAGGAAGATGAAATCTCCCTAAAGTGAGCACTTTAGAACAGGTGCCTCCATTGAAAGACTTCTCCTTGTTTTCTACTCTGGTTCACAACTTAAGATTTTGGATTTTCCCTTATCTTTATGGCCACCTATACAAATAGTGAAGATGAATCTTCACAGTAGGGACACAACCAGCAATGAAAACCTCACAGAGGTTCTAAGCCCTCTCTACTCTATTTAAAATGTTTTTGCGCTTTAATTATTATTATTATACAGGATTTATATAGCGCCAACAGCTTGCACAGCGCTTTATAACATGAGGGCAGACAGTACAGTTACAATACCATTCAATACACGAAGAATCAGAGGGCCCTGTTTTAATGCTAATTTTCTGCTACCAAAGTAATAATTAAGGGCAATAACAAAGTAAAACAATTTAAACAAAATAGTACCAGTATGATCAGTTGATTTTTAATATAAAATGAAACATATTTCATCCAGTAAATGGCTGTACCTTATATTACCATTACAAAATCTATTTTACAACCTCCTTAGAAAGTGTAATTCTCAGTCAGTAACGTAACTGAAATTTTTATTTTATTTTAACAATAATGCTTCACTAATTTAGGTGTAGCTTAATTCTGGTAAAATTGGTGTCCTTAACCACTTCAGCCACGGAATATTTTACCCCGTTCCTGACCAGAGCACTTTTTGTGATTCGGTGGTATTTGATCACCTCTGCGGTTTTTATTTTTTGCGCTAGAAGCAAAAAAGGAGCGTCAATTTTGAAAAAAAAAAAAACATTATTTTTTTACTTTTTGCTACAATAAATATCCCCCAAAGTTTAGGCCGATATGTATTCTACATATTTTTGGTAAAAAAAATTAATCGCAATAAGCATATATTGATTGGTTTGCGCCACAACATCGGTTCATCCAGCCGTGCCATTCTGCCACAGTACAACTGCGGCGGCTGACCAGCAAGCGGTTAACAAGGCATTCCTGGCATTCTTTTTTACAAAACTAAAGAGCGTACATTGTCAAACAAGATCATTACACTGGGGGTTTCTTACAAAAGGAAAATCCAATTTGCACTACAAGTGCAAAGTGCACTTGAAATTGCACTGAAAGTGCACTTGGAAGTGCAGTCGCTGTAAATCTGAGGGGTAGAGCTGAAATGAGAGGAAGCTCTGCTGATTTTATTATTCAATCATGTGCAAGCTAAAATGCTGTTTTTTATTTTCCTTGCATGTCGTATCCTTGCATGTCGGATCTACAGCGACTGCACTTTCAGTGCAATTTCAAGTGCACTTTGCACTTGTAGTGCAAAGTGGATTTGCCTTTAGTAAATAACCCCCATTGTTTAAGAAAACCCTGACCACATTGGGCTGTTATTCAGAGATATAGTCCTCAGCATAGGCGTCGCCAGGGGGTGGCTATCGAGGCTGGAGCCCCGAATGTGGAGCCCATAGCCCCGAGTCTCAGCGGGTGTGGAGGAGAAATGAGCGGGCGGCATTGGAGGTGGAGAGACGAGCGGGCGGCATTGGAGACAGCGGACCGCCACCCCCCTCCGCTCCTCTGTCTCCCCCACCCCCGCAGCGCTCACCTCCTCTCCCTGCTTAGTTATGCTGTGCGGCTTACAGACATGATTAGGAGTGCACACTGAGATCCAGAAGACATGCAGCCGCACACAACAGTGACATAAACGTCCTCTGCACTCGTTCTCTTGTTCTTTCCTTCCCCGCTCTCATCTAGATTCTCCGCTGCAGCAGACAGGATGGAGAGCGGGGAAGGAAAGAACAAGAGAACGAGTGCAGAGGAAGTTTATGTCACAGTTGTGTGCGGCTGCATGTCTTCTGGATCTCAGTGTGCACTCCTAATCATGTCTGTATGCCGCACAGCATAACTAAGCAGGGAGAGGAGGTGAGCGCTGGGGGGGGGGAGAGAGACAGAGGAGCAGAGGGGGGTGGCGGTCCGCTGTCACTAAAACTGTCCCAGTGCATGCCCGCTCATCTCTCCTCCACCACCAATGCCGCCCGCTCGTCTCTCCTCCACCTCCAATGCCACCCCTCGTCTCTGCATGTCTTCTGGATCTCAGTGTGCACTCCTAAGGATCATGTCTGTATGCCAGCGCTGGTGGGGGGGGGGGACAGAGGTGCACAGGGACCAAAACAGCACATGGGGGACCAGTGCAGCACTGCGGGGGACCAGAGCAGCACGGCGGGGGACCAGAGCAGCACGGGGGGGGGGGGGACCAGAGCAGCGCGGCGGGGGACCAGAGCAGCGCGACGGGGGACCAGAGCAGCGCGGCGGGGGACCAGAGCAGCGCGGCGGGGGACCAGAGCAGCACAGCAGGGGACCAGAGCAGCATGGCTGGCATGGGTGAGACCTGTCAAAATTGGCCGGTCTGGATGAAGTCCAGGGGCAATTTTTTTGTCCCAGTCCAGCCCTGGAGACGAGCGGGCGGACGTGCAGAGAGGACATCATCTCTCTCCACCTGCCCGTCACCACTCTTCCGCCCTCACAGCCGGGACTTCAACGTGGGAGCGATGTGCGGCAGGGAGCAGAGAGATTACATCATCTCTCACTGCCTGCCACACACCAGCGCTCTTCCGCCCCCACAGCGCGGGCCTTTTAAATGTCAGAGGTGCGGTGGGGAGCAGAGAGATTACATCAACTCTCACTGCCCGCCCCGCATCTCCACTCTCCTACCCTCACTAAATGCTGCCAGCCTGCCACCAATGCAGCGAGAATGCACATTTGGTGGCACTGGCTGGCATGGCAAGTGACAATCTGCTAATGGTGGCAAATGACAATATGCTAATGGTGGCAGGTGACGTGGCAAGTGACAATCTGCACATGGTGGCAAGTGATATGGCAAGTGACAATCTGCTAATGGTGGCAACTGACATGGCAAGTGACAGTCTGCAAATGGTGGCAAGTGATGTGGCAAGTGACAATCTGCTAATGGTGGCAGGTGATGTGGAAAGTGACAATCTGCTAATGGTGGCAAGTGACATGGCAAGTGACAGTCTGCAAATGGTGGCAAGTGATAGTCTGCAAACGGTGGCAAGTGACAGTCTGCAAACGGTGGCAAGTGACAGTCTGCAAACGGTGGCAAGTGACAGTCTGCAAACGGTGGCAAGTGACAGTCTGCAAACGGTGGCAAGTGACAGTCTGCAAACGGTGGCAAGTGACAGTCTGCAAACGGTGGCAAGTGACAGTCTGCAAACGGTGGCAAGTGACAGTCTGCAAACGGTGGCAAGTGACAGTCTGCAAATGGTGGCAAGTGACAGTCTGCAAATGGTGGCAAGTGACAATCTACAAATGGTGGCAAGTAATGTGGCAAGTGACAATCTGCTAATGGTGGCAAGTAAAGTGGCAAGTGACAATCTGTAAATGGTGGCAGGTGATGTGGCAAGTGACAATCTGCTAATGGTGGCAAGTGACATGGCAAGTGACAATCTACAAATGGTGGCAAGTGACAATCTGCAAATGGTGACAGGTGACATGGCAAGTGACACGCCCAGGGCTCCCACTGATTCTGCATTATGATTGTGAGTTGAACCACTTCATTATATATTACAATATAACAATAGAAACAATGTGCTTCGATCACCCGGACACCATATCAACCAAGGTGCCATGATGAATGAAACGCCAACACCAGCCTTCCTTTGTCTATTGCTTACCACCTGCGTGACCCCCCCCCAGGTTGGTGACCGGCGCTATGGGCTCTAGCTCCTGATCTTTTGCAGACCAAGCAACACCCCTGGTCCTCAGTATAGTAAAGGAAGATGCTTTCATCTTTTTCTCTGTTGGCACATCCTTTTTGAAGGGATTAGGGGCATAGACTATTGACCTAAACATTTACAGATACAATATGCAGGAAACCAATTGCCTAGTCACCTTCAGTTATCATAATTAAGTGCCCCAATAAACATTTTGTATATAAAACAAGCATACATGTGTTCTAAATACCTGCAGTGTGACAGAACAATTCTGTTCACCTTCTGCTTGCAGTAAAATGGCATCGGACTGCTGTGTACGAATCATGAGGCTCAAATGCCAGGGTACATTTAGAGGTAGTGACAGGCTTCTCCACAATATTTCACCATCTCCCAAAAAACGAAAGGTGGACTGCATATCTAAGAGATAAAAACAAGGTCAGGGCAAAAACAAAGGCAGGCAGCTTTGCTGAAAACATACAAAAAGTTAAAACATAGTAAGTAGAAAAATACATCATCCGCAAAATATTAACATACTTTACGATATCTTCAGTTTACACAGATTTATGTAGAATTCTAAAAATTATTTTTTATTTTTTTAAGAAACCACTACAGCGAAAACACAGTGCCACTGACCATTCATTTTCTAACCTGCTTACGAAGAATGGAAACCAAAATCCAAATTACTACAAAAAGCAGCAATTTCACTTTTTTCATTTTTTTAGGCCTTTTGTGTTAATTAAACTGACCACATTTCCCTGCAACTAAACAAAAAAAGGAAACTCTATGCTAAGAATCTAAGAAATGTATAAAAATTGGCACAAAAATATTTACTTTTTTATCTAGAATTGCTTCTCATATGTCAAGCAAGCAAGCTATTCTTAAAGTTGCATTCCAAAAGGTGGAATATAGAACTAGCTGCATTTATTAAATCAGAAAATAGATTTTTCCGTTGTTGCGAATAGAAGTGAATAATCTCTATTGCCTTAAAGAAATCTGCACCGAGAAAAAAACAGGGGCTACTATTGCTGACCTTTTCAAAATGATAGTTGCCTTGCTTTCTCTCTCCTCAATACTTTAGGGCCAGTATCGATCGACTTTGGGCTTATGTTGATGGCATTAGTTTGAGAAGTTATTCAGAATTCTATGACAGGCAGGGTGGATAAATATCAATGATTTAAAAAAAAAAAAAATCATATTTTTGGGATTTAAATCAGATTTTTGGGATTTTTATCAAACTTATTTTAATAAAATGCTTTTGTAATAAAAATCTATCTAAATATAGTTTTCTGTTTAAGATATATAAATAATTTAGTTTATTCAGCATGAAATGGAGCTTCGTTTTGCAGCATGAGGCTGTATATTCTGCAATATTTACATTCTTGCCAAACTCATTCAATGAATCCAAGCTCTGCAAGCTGAGATGACATGCACTGCATTGATGCATTCACACAAACTGTTCAGCTAAGAAGACATTTGTTGCACCTGTTCTATTGTGTTAATTTTTTTAAATCCTTAATTTTTGGAAATGTACCATTGTTGCACTTACTTTAACTGCTTGCTGACCGCCGGCTGTCTAATGACGGCCAGGCGGCGCAGCTCTCGTTTCGGGAGGGCGTCATATGATGCCCTCGCCTTTTCGGCCCACCAGCGGGCGCGTGTGCGTCGCCAGCGTGAGGCATGCCCGCCGTGTTACTGGGGATTCGGTGCGTGTGCCCGGCGGCCGCGATGTCCGCCGGGCACCCGCGATTGCCCGGTAACACAGCAGGACCGTGGATCTGTGTGTGTAAACACACAGATCCACGGTCCTGTTCTCAATACAGAGAAACACAGATCGGTCTCCTCCCCTTGTCAATCCCCTCCCCCTACAGTTAGAATCACTCACAGGGAACATGTTAACACCTTCAGCGCCCCCTAGTGGTTAACCCCTTCCCTGACAGTCACATTTATACAGTAATCAATGCTGTTTCATTGCACGGATTGCTGTATAAATGTGAATAGTCCCAAAAATGTGTCAAAAAAGTGTCCAATATGTCCGCCACAATATCACAGTCACGATAAAAATCGCAGATCGCCGCCATTACTAGTAAAAAAAAAAAAATAATAAAAATGCAATAAATCTATCCCCTATTTTGTAGGCACTATAACTTTTGCGCAAACCAATCAATATATGCTTATTGCAATTTTTTTTTACCAAAAATATGTAGAAAAAAAAGGTATCGGCCTAAACTGAGGAAAAAAAAATTGTTTTAAAAAAAAAATAAATGGATATTTATTATAGCAAAAAGTAAAAAATTATGTTTTTTTTTTTCAAACTTGTTGCTCTTCTTTTGTTTATAGCGCAAAAAATTAAAACCGCAGAGGTGATCAAATACCACCAAAAGAAAGCTCTATTTGTGGGAAAAAAAAGACGACAATTTTGTTTGGGAGCCACGTCGCACGACCGCGCAATTGTCATTTAATGTGCGACAGTGCTGAAAGCTGAAAAATGGCTTGGTCAGGAAGGGGGTGAAAATGCACTGTATTGAGATGGTTAATGTAAGTTTATTTTTCTTTATATTCTATAATAAATAATTTTGAACATGCAGAGAAATGCAGAGAACGTGCAGAGAAATACTGTGATGAACGCATGTAGTGTGGGCAGTGCAATAGGTAGGTGGGGATTTGTGTGGGTGTGGCTTGAGTGAGGGCAGTAATCCATGGGCGGAGACAGGGGGCCCCAGGATCCCCTATTGCCTGGGGGTCCCATGAGTTGTCAGTCCGCCCCTGGTATGGGCATTACAGGGACAGGCAAAATCCTGTCACTAGGGTCACAAACAGAAGAGGAACCTACCAGGAATTTTTACTTTTCCACACTATTCAAAAAAATTGTCTGGAATTAGGCTGAACGTGTTTCTAGAATAATATCCCTCTCCTTAGCTTTCTTCCAACAGACTGGGGATACCTCCTCGGGAAATGACAGGTTATGAAGCTTCCTATCCCTAAGTGGATGAAATGCGAGCTGTGGCTGGCTCTGCTGATATCATCCAGCTTGACTAACTGAGTGAATATGGAAAAAATCAGGTGGAAAGTTGTCAGCCAAGCAGTGCCTGCAGCCCATCAGCCGACTGTCAGAAATACAATAGCCAGGGAATGGGGGAATCTAATGTTTATGGCCAGCCTAGGTGGCGTCTCCACCTCCTCTAAAAAAAAAAAATTTAGAGGAAGTGTGAAGCAGCATTACTTCCTCTCCACAAAACTTGGTGCATAGGATGTGGAAACAAGGCTAAGCGACTGATCTATGCACAAAAACATAAACACTGTGGTGCAGAAAAATGGCAGTAGGCACTCTGGACTGATGAGTCAAATATTTGGATGTAGCAGGAGGCAGTTTGCTCACCAAAGAGATGGAGAGCAGTACAAAATAAGTGTATGTGGGAAACAGTAAAGCATGGTGGAGGTTCCTTGCAAGTTTGGGGCTGCATTTCTGTAAATGGAGTTGGAGATTTGGTCAGGATCAATGGTGTCCTCAATGCTGAGAAATACAGGCAGATACTTGTCCATCATGCCATACCATCAGGGAGGCGTGTAATTGGCCCCAAATTTATTCTGTAGCACGACAATGTCCCCAAACATACAGTAAATGTCACTAAGAACTATTTTCAGTGTAACGAAGTACAAAGAGTCCTGGAATTGATGGTTTGGTCCATACAGAGCCCTGATCTCAACATCATTGAGTCTTTCTGGGATTACATGAAGAGACTGAAGGATTTGAGGCAGTCTACATTCACAGAAGATCTGTGGGCCGCATGGCAGTATTGTAACATATATAAAGATAATGATCAGCGCAACTTATATACCTTATAATCATACAGTAAACAAGTACCTGTATTAGTGTTATGCAATCAAAATGTTCGAATCAATAAAGTGCAATATAATAAACAAATGCTGTGCAGACAGTGCTGACTACTAAATTCCTATGCAAAAAGTAGAACTGTGCAAACAAATATTCAAAGTAAATATATGGTGAAGATTACTGTGCAAACATTCCTAGTAATGGGTTGCTGTGCAAAATATTGCTGTATAAACACCAAATTGTGCAAAATAGTCCTTTATATACACCTAGTGTATATACAGTCATAATAGATCAAATGGAAATGTCCATATAATGTCCATATATAAATTCATACATAAGTAAAATAAACGTGCAAAAGGTGCTGGTGTGCAGCGATGTGACAAGCAGACTCTTCAAATGACCTCCGCTGTGCGATCTTCATGTGCCCCACTCAATGCTCTCTATGCTCTTACTTCCAAGTGGGTAAAAAAATGCCACTGTGATCTGTGTGTTGCAGGGCTTTCCTGGGTATCGTAACAGCAGATGGTAACTCTCAGAGTGCTGTATTCCTTATGCTGGATTCCAATTGGTCCGTTTGGCCGTTTATCCGCAGCATATAAAAGCAAGGAATAAACAGGAATATCCCATAGTGTAGTAAACTTAGAGACTTGTTTATTAATAAAATAAGATATGGCTACTTACAACATAAATGAATAAAAACAGCAGATCTGTAAAAACGGCGTTACAGGCGCCTCTTTGTGTCACTTTCAGTTGTCTCGTATTCCGGTCACTTCCCTATGCATTACGTCACGTCACGTGACTTCATCAGGGGATCCCTGATGAAGTCTGTAACGCCTGTAATGCCAGCATAAGGAATACAGCACTCTGAGAGATACCATCTGTTGTTACGATACCCAGGAAAGCCCTGTAACACACAGATCACAGTGGCGTTTTGTTACCCACTTGGAGGTAAGAGCATAGAGAGCACTGAGTGGGGCACATGAAGATCGCACAGCGGAGGTCATTTGAAGAGTCTGCACACCAGCACTTTTTGCACATTTTACTTATGTATGAATTTATATATGGACATTACCATTTGATCTATTAGGACTGTATCTATACACCACTAGGTGTATATAAAGGAATATTTTGCACAGCAACCCATTACTAGGATTGTTTGCACAGTAATCTCCACTATATATTTACTTTGCATATTTGTTTGCACAGTTCTACTTTTTGCATAGGAATTTAGTAGTCAGCACTGTCTGCACAGCATTTGTTTATTATATGCACATTTGCACTTTATTGATTTGAACATTTTGATTGCATAACACTAATACAGGTACGGTACTTGTTTACTGTATGATTATAGGGTATATAAGTTGCGCTGATCATTATCTTTATATATTCCCATTGGAGTGCATTGTATACACTTTTTTTTAACAGAAAAGTGCATTGTATACACTTTAGGTCAAGCAGCAATTTATTTAATATACCACATTTAGACATCTTCACTTTGATAGCGCGAGGGAACCCCACTTTTTTACATCCAGTATTCTAACATAACGACCTCAAACACACCTCCAAGATGACCACTGCCTTGCTAAAGAGGCTGAGGGTAAAGGTGATGGACTGGTCAAGCATGTCTCCAGACCTAAACCCTAATGAGCATCTGTGGAGCATCCTTAAACGGAAGGCGGAGGAGCGCAAGGTCTCTAACATCCACCAGCTCTGTGATGTCATCATGGAGGAGTGGAAGAGGACTCCAGTGGCAACCTGTGAAGCTCTGGTGAACTCCATGCCCAAGAGGGTTAAGGCAGTACTGGAAAATAGTGGTGGCCACACAAAATATTGACACTTTGGGCCCAATTTGGACATTTTCACTTAGGGGTGTACTCACTTTTGTTGCCAGCGGTTTAGACATTAATGGCTGTGTGTTGAGTTATTTTGAGGGGACAGCAAATTTAAACTGCTATACAAGCTGTACACTCACTACTTTACATTGTAGCAAAGTGTAATTTCTGTTGTCACATGAAAAGATATAATAAAATATTTACAAAAATGTGAGGGGTGTACTCACTTTTGTCAGATACTGTATGTACAAACTGAGTGCATTCCCTCTGAATTACTATGTAAAAAGGTCTTAAAGCATACTGGCATTCATAATACTTTAACTGCTTTACGACCGCCAGTTGTCAAAGGACGGCCAGGCGGCGCAGCTCTCAGGGTGGGAGGGCGTCATATGACGCCCTCCCCTTTCCGGCCCTCCAGGGAGAGCGCACGCGCCGCCGGCAGCGCGCACCCGCCGTGTCACTGGGGATATTTAGTATAGCAAAAAGTAAAAAATATATATATATATTTTTTTGAAACTCTTCTTTTGTTTATAGCGCAAAAAATAAAAATTGCAGAGGTGATCAAATACCACCAAAAGAAAACTCTATTTGTGGGGACAAAATAACAATTTCATTTGAGTACAGTGTTGTATGACCGCGCAATTTTCATTCAAAGTGTGACAGCGCTGAAAGCTGAAAAATGGCTTGGGCAGGAAGGGGGTGAAAAAGCACTGTATTGAGATGGTTAAAAAATAAAATAATTTAACTTCTTGCATCTTATTTGTTACACTCTTTGGCATCTTACATGGACATAAAACAAGTCAAAAAGTTGATTTTAAAGCATGATCACCATATTTAATACCATCTGTGCATTTTTGGCATACTGAATTGCATTATAATTAGTAAAGAATCAGTCACAATGTATACATTTCAGTATTTAGGTCAATGTTAAAAGTACAAGATATTATAATGGACACTATTTTATATGCATCTCAGTACTTTACATATGGCTTGCCGGTGGTGTGACATAATCATGCTACAATTATTCAATTATTCATATGCAGTAATAAAATTACTTTTACTGCATTACTGGACAAACTTTCATCTATACTTTTTAAAGAAAAAAAGATCCCTTGCCTTCTTCTATTCAGTTATGTATATATGCACTTTGATAGCATCATCTAATCCAAAGCATTTGACTTTTTAATACTTTCTGTAATAATAATAATAATAATCTACAGCTACTTGCATGTAAATATGCTCAGATAGCCATGTCTCTATTATTTTGGGTGGTCACTTCATAAATTTTACTGTTCTAGTTTTCTGTTTTTCTTATTAAGGGTTCTTCAATTAGGTAGAATAAATGTTAATGGCATAAGTATAATATATTTTAATAGCATAGTTTTAAATAAATTCTTCCATTTGCATATTTTTCATATTAACATTACATTTCTGATCGAAGTGTGTGTGATCATGTGAGACGCAGATGCACTGACAGAACTGAGATTGCTAAAGCAGCATGGAAAGAGCAGTGACAGATGTGTGTGGGCTGGCAGAAACAATAATTGGAAGGTGGGAGCTGCCATAAAACTATGTGCTTATGCTTAAAAGAAAGCTATCCTCAAAGAATTATGAAGGCTGCATTTGCTGACTTTTCTTTAGTCTTCTGCTTACTTTGGTGAGCAATTTTTTCTGAGATTGCCAATGGGTTCCCTATCTCAAGATAGATGTATTTTAAAATAACCATTTTCTATGGGTTACAACAGATAGTTAAAAATAATACATAAAAAGCAGGAATAAAATGTGTGCAAAATGATATGCATATCATTAATTTCTTACCCTTTTCACAGTTTTTGCCTCCATACCCCAATGGGCATTCACACGAATAACCATTCCATCGGTTAACACATGTTCCTCCATGCTGGCACCTTTCTCCTTCACAGTGATTTCTTTTAGTAGGACAACCTGCAAAAAGGCATTAAAGGTTACATTATAATTAGTTGCATATAGGTTCTAATCATAATCTCCCTGATTTTCCCCACTGGGATTACTTTCGGATTCAAGAAAATTGTGGTGGCCAAAATAAGGAACACATTTCAAAAGTGCAAATCAGTAGTAATGGCTAGTTTGGTGGACTCATGATGGAAATCAAAACCCTGGTGCAATATAAACACACCAGATTCCACCCGACTCTGAATTTTTATCACTATGAGCACCACTGAATCCAGTTATGCATTTGTTACAACACCATTACATATACTTTTACATACAACAATAATTACCTAAATGCCTCTTGATGCCACCCTTATATGGTCCTCAGTAAAGACTGGGAGAGAAAGGGGCAATGCTAAGGGCACTACACTAGTTGTATATAAAAATACATGTAAACAAGGGGGTTGATTCACTAAATTTGGAGAGTGCAAAATCTGGTACAGCTGTGCTTGGTAGCCAATCAGCTTCTAACTTCACCTTGTTTAAAGTGTTACTAAACCCAGGACCCTGCGTTCACTATATATGGTCTCCCGCAGTACACAGAACTGCAATTATTTTAGTAAATATAAATAAATCTGGATCTGTGAGACGCGATGCACTGACAGAAACTGAGATTGCTAAAGCAGCATGGAAAGAGCAGTGACAGATGTGTGTGGGCTGGCAGAAACAATAATTGGAAGGTGGGAGCTGCCATAAAACTATGTGCTTATGCTTAAAAGAAAGCTATCCTCAAAGAATTATGAAGGCTGCATTTGCTGACTTTTCTTTAGTCTTCTGCTTACTTGGGTGAGCATTTTTTTCTGAGATTGCCAATGGGTTCCCTCTCTCAAGATAGATGTATTTTAAAATAACCATTTGCTATGGATTACAACAGATGATTAAAAATAATACATAAAAAGCAGGAATAAAATGTGTGCAAAATGATGTGCATATCATTCATTTCTTACCTTTTTCACAGTTTTTGCCTCCATACCCCAATGGGCATTCACACGAATAAGTATTCCATCGGTTAACACATGTTCCTCCATGCTGGCACCTTTCTCCTTCACAGTGATTTCTTGCTAAATACCTTTTCTCATCAGCACTATATAGCAGTCTTGTGGGTTCTATCAGCGCCTGTTGTAGGAGAGTGCTGATTGGCCCTGTGCTGATCACATACACTCTCCCACGAAAAAAAAAAACCTCTCTAGCAATACACACCAAACCGAGAATGCGCAGCCTGACTCCAAAGGCTCTGTATTAGCCGGACATGTTCTGGAGTCAGTTGAACAAGAGGAGAATCAGAGAAGACAGGATCAAACAGACTTTTTACACAATGAGAAGGATTAACCCCTTAGGTTCCACGGTGAGTATAACAAGCATGCTTTACTGCATATACAGACTGATTTTACTGTTGTGGGTTTATTAACACTAAGTTTTGGCAAAAAACCTGGAAGCGGATTCACTGGATCTGGGGGTATAGGGGGAAAACCACAGACCATGATGCAAGGAAGAGGGGCACAATGGCACTGAACTTGTTGTGGGTAGAAAAGTAAGTATGCCAACCAGTTGTGGAGTGACATCTGACCATAGAACACTCAGAAGCAGAGGAGGCAGGGTGGTAGCTGATCAGTAAAAAAGTAAGAGAGCATGAGCTGCCTGAGTACTGGGAACCATGAGAGAAGACAGGGGGTAGATGATTATAGACTGGTGACAAAGAGAAAAGAGAACCTAAAGGCCAATCGAGGACAGGGGGGAAATGAAAGCGTTGAGGAAAAGAGAAAAGGCAGTGTGATCTGATAGCAGAAAGGGAACTGATTTTAGACAGGGGATAGAAGCTGAACATGATCTGCTCATTGATCAATAGGAGTATACATACATTGGGCGTGAGCTTGGTTGGGACACAGAAGAAATGATGATTGGGGAAAGGGAGGTAGGGGCATTAAGCTAAAGCGGATTATGGACAGAGGTGAAAGGGGGCAGAGAGAGAACTGATTCTGATACGGATACTGAGGGGGTGGAGGAAAAAGAGGAACAGCAGCTGAACATGTTCCACTGGCAGAGGAAGCAGAAGAGAGCCTGACCATGAACTGGAGGATGAAGAGAGAAGTCATGTATGAACTGCCAATGAGTGGACAATGCTTAGAGACAATATATGACAGAAAAGACAACATTTTGGAGAAAGTGGAGTGCAGAGCACCAAGGACCTTGGAAAACAAAAGTGGTGACAAGGCAAATGTCTTACAGTTGAGGTACATTATATACACTTGGGATCTGAGAGTCTGTGTGGCTGAATGCAGGAAATATAATTAAGGTGAGAGATCAGGTTGGGGCAGAAATGATTAGATGTGATGTGGACAGGAGGGGGAAAAAAAGAGATCATGGGCAGTGAAAAGACAGTTATCTTTGAACATAGTGTGGATGGTTGATGGACGCAGCTTTTGTTACTTACCTGGAACTGTTCCGTTGTTTGCAATGTACTCCCCAAGGTCTACTGCTTTGTTATCTATAATAAGGTCTTTCATGCAGCCCACAAAGTACTTGTGCCTCACCGGAAAATCCTCAGGTAGATTAGGAATTCCCCCCAGTAAAAGGGGGCCTGTTAAATCCAGGGACCTGTGATAGAAATGCAATTTTTTTTTTTTAAGAAAATCATGTTTTGCACACCAATTATTAGTCACATGCTAATTATTTCATAGGTGCTTAAACCCTAACAGACCTTCCCTAGTCCTAAATAAACGGAGGCCGGATTCACTATGGGAAACAGTAGGCTTGTGTCTATAAGCAGAAGAGGAAAAAAGTGTCTTTCCACTGTATAAACATTTGCCACAAATGTATCCCAATTAAAAGCAGTACAGATATCTCATATAATATTATTTACACAATGTCACAATATTCTTTAGAAATGTAGAATTAAACAACCTTCTGTGGATAATTGTAGCACAGAACTGCTTTGTCTACCACAGGCTGCCTACCTACAGTCTCTAGAGACAGAAATTTGTCCCTGTGAATAACCTAAGTTTATTACATAAGCAAGAATACCAAACAAATTCTTTGCTCCACTTTGCACAATATTAAAAAGATGTAGTTTAATAAGTCCAATCAGTGGCAAAGCTAAACATTATTTCACCTGGGGAAAAAAAGACAGTTCAGTGCCCCCCGCCATATACACACTCCAGCCCCCTGCCCTGAGAGGGAAGTGTAATATATACATATATAAGCCATAGGATGCTAATATATATATATATATATATATATATATATATATATATATATATATATATATATATATATATATATATATATATATATATATTAGTCATTTCAAAGTTTTGGTAATAGTGATTTCAAGATTCACTTCTGTAGGCTTTCTTTTGGCATGGCGACTAGGGTTACCACCTCTTCTTCAAGACTTTTTTTTTGTAGTATACACTATAGGATTGTAAAAGACCTGGGGCATCTTTGGGTGCCCCAAGGAGAGCAGCAATGTGGCCCATGTAACGAGCCACAAGGAACAGAGGGTGTGAACAAATTGCATTAACAGTTGGAGGGGCTTAAAGGAGCATGGTTATATAAAACAAATGCATTAATTGTACCCAAAAAATATACCAAGACTACTAAAACAGATGTCAGTAGGGCAGTTGCCGGTGTCAGTAGGGCAGTGGATGATGTCAGTAGGGGAAAGGTTGGCGTCAGTAGAACAGTGGACAGTGTCAGTAGGGGAGAGCTGGGTGTCAGCTGGGCAGTGGACAGTGTCAGTAGGGGAGAGGTTGGTGTCAGCTGGGCAGTGGACAGTGTCAGTAATGAAGAGGTTGGTGTCAGTAAGGCAGTGGATGGTGTCAGTAGAGCAGTGGACAGTGTCAGTAGGGCAGGGGTTGGCATCAGTAGGGCAGTGGATTGTGTCAGTAAAGCAGAGGATGATGTCATAGGGCATAGGATGGTGTCAGTAGGGCAGTGAACGGTATCTGTAGTTTTTTGTTTACAATATACATTTTTTTTCTTTAACAATTTTTAGGTGCCTGTTGGGGGGCTTTGGTGAAATATCAGGGGTCTAAACAGGCCAGAGACAGAGAAAGGAATTGAGGACACAGATTCTTCAATTCCTTTCCCTGCAGCCTCAGCTGCACTGGACAATGGATGAATGGGAAGTGCTCTGTGCTGAGCAGCTTCCCGTTCATTCACAAACTGAACACATTACTATGCTTCACTTGTTAGTGAACAGAGTGAGTGATCAGTGCCGATCACTTAGGCTGTTCGTTCAGAAAAGGAAGGGGTCAGTACATGACTGATTTACTGGCCCCTTCCCCAACTCTCCATCCTGGCACATCTCAGCAGCCGGCCGGGGGGTGACAGAGGGGAGCTAGAAGCACTGCATGGGGGGGAGTGAAAGCACAGGGGGGCCCAGGCAGCACAAAGAGAGCAGAGGAGGGGCGGAGAGGGCAGCATTTACTAAAACCGATCTGGCTTTCAGCGGCTGCAGGAAGAAAATACAACCGATCGGTTCTAGCAAATGAGCCCTCAGGTCTGACTTTAAGGCAGCAAGGTAGCAGGTTGAATCCCAGGGGTCGGGATCCTGGCTCCCCTGCGATCAGCAGCAGTGTAGGCTCACAGAGCAGCTGG
>CM053027.1:205657927-205915112 GCA_028564925.1 Lithobates sylvaticus | reverse complement strand
GATGGCCAGGTACATCCCCCTGGCCATCCACATGTTAAAAAAAAAATGCAAAAAAATATGCCAATCAGTGCCCACAGATGGGCACTGATTGGCACATCATATTTAATTAAAAAAAAAGTTTAAAAAAGGGATGCCCAGCAACAGTGGCGGCTGGTGCTCAAAATTTTTGGGGGGGCGCAAACAAACAGCCTCACTGTGCCATCAAACGCTGCCACTGTGCCCATTAAACGCTGCCACTGTGCCCATTAAATGCTGCCACTGTGCCCATTAAATGCTGCCACTGTGCCCATTAAATGCTGCCACTGTGCCCATCAAACGCTGCCACTGTGCCCATCAAACGCTGCCACTGTGCCCATCAAATGCTGCCACTGTGCCCCAAGTGCTGCCATTGTGCCCCAAGTTCTGCCATTGTGCACCAAGTTCTGCCATTGTGCACCAAGTTCTGCCATTGTGCACCAAGTTCTGCCATTGTGCCCCAAGTTCTGCCATTGTGCACCAAGTTCTGCCATTGTGCACCAAGTGCTGCCACTGTGCTCCAAACGCTGCCACTGTGCCCCAAGTGCTGCCATTGTGCCCCAAGTGCTGCCATTGTGCCCCAAGTGCTGCCATTGTGCCCCAAGTTCTGCCATTGTGCCCCAAGTGCTGCCACTGTGCTCCAAACGCTGCCACTGTGCCCCTTAAGTGCTGCCACTGTGCCCCTCAAGTGCTGCCACTGTGCCCCCTGCCTGCCCTCTGCACTTACCTTGTCCCGGTGTGCAGCTGGTGACGGCGTCAGGCGACGAGCGGTGTCTCTGTCGGATGTCTTCTCCTCCTGTCTTCTGCTATGATTGGACGCCTAGCGTCCAATCACAGCGCCTGTGACTTCAGCAAATCAGGTGACAGGTAACAGACCTGGCAACCTGATTGGCTGAGAGGCGGGTCTGTGTTAGGGAAGCGATGTATTCGCTTCTCTAACACAATACTGTGTAATCAGCGAACGCACAGCAGTGCGCCCGCTGTTTACACTTAGGGAAGCCTATTAGAGCACACCGCTCTAATAAGGTCCCCTATTAGAGCTTACAGCTCTAATAGGGGCGCTTCCAGCAACACCCCCCCCCCCCCCACTGTAATTCTGATGCCCGGCGCCTGATCAGGGGCCGGACACCTGAATAGGGGGCGGCAGCGGTGACAATAGATAGATTCATGCAATGCATGAATCTTTCTATTGGTGATAGAGCGGTGCAGGAGAGGGGGGGCGGCGCTCCTGCGCCCTCTATGCACGCACCGCCACTGCCCAGCAATGCCACCCATCAGTGTCATCAGAAAAAGATTAAGGCATACTCCCCCGGTGAGACCGGTGCGTCACGTGGTGATCTCATCCCTTTAAGTAGACAAGAAAAAAAAACCTATGATTGGGACTTTAAATAGATCACCACTCTCACCAAAGATTTTGTGAAAAAATGTTTTTAGATTTTATTGGTCAATAAAATAATATATAAAATCACCCAGATGTCCGATAGCAGGGTGCACAATTCACAATATGCATAGCAGTTCAAAACAAGTAACAAAAAATTGCACAAACAAATAATATGACAACACTTTACAAAAGATATATACAAAGGTACGGTACTGATGCTCTCAAAGAGGTACGTGACCCCCGAATACTCGACGCGTTTCCAGTTGCCCGAATGTGGGAACCTTCGTCAGGAGCAGAGAGTGATTATATTTGGTAAGTACCTATCGCTCTAAGGAATGCAAAAGAGAAAGGAACAATCAACAGGGGGTTTGTTTTTTAGTTTTTTCTAATTAAGCACACATCAGGATATCACAAAGACCCAGGAATTGTAAGAAATAATTTCTATACAAAATGTTACTACAACTAATTAATAAAGAACCTAAAAAAGTATTGGTATGCTCATAGAGTAAGCCTTCCTGGGTAGACCATGCAATGTGTCAAGGATGTATACATTACCACGTACCACGTTGGAGTCGATGTTCGTGGACCAAATAAGTTGTATTTCAAGAGGGAGGGAGGTGCGCCCCCCAGGTGTGGCAGCACACACGGGAATGAATCCTAGTTACAGATTCCTTTACAGGGACTATGTGTCCAAACAGCCGGGCCTAATATATATTGAGAGGGAAAGAATTAATCATGTGTCCCCACGTATATATTGTATTCGAGTGGAGAATGATACAGAGTGGTGTTTACTCTGAAAATAGATGTGACTAAATAGATAAACTAGATAGCAAGGAAGAGGAAACCCAAAGCAGTAATATCTGTAATATATTTACCAAATACCAGTAAGAATGAATGATATACATATGTGTATCGTCCAGGAAGGGAAGAGGAAGAAGGTCACTGCAGTGTCAAGTACACTATTTCGACATGTGTCTATAAAGCTAAAGTGTTAGATAATGCCTATACAGGAATAGCACAAAATAGCATCTCACCCTGAAGGAAGGGAATAGCGTTATATAAGCTATTCACAGCTATTCAAGGTGTACCCTTAAGATGGGGCTCATCCCCGAGAAACAATGTCCCGGATGGACAGAGTAAGATCCCAATGAGGGGTTACTGAAACCTAGGGGAGATGGAAATCGTCAGCGGGGTACAGAGGGAGCGCCATATGATAATTGTAGGTATATGACTTACCCTTTTCTCTGTGGGGTGTCCCCTATGGAGAGACGTACGACCGCTGTGTACTGTCCACCGTGTGGTCCTCTGCTGCCCGATTCGAAAGTGACATGGGCATGTTTTTATATGAGAAACTGCTGTGATTAGGGCGCGCTATGAATTGCGTCATCATTGAGCGTCTAATTGACGTAATGTGACGTAATAAAAACATGCCCATGTCACTTTCGAATCGGGCAGCAGAGGACCACACGGTGGACAGTACACAGCGGTCGTACGTCTCTCCATAGGGGACACCCCACAGAGAAAAGGGTAAGTCATATACCTACAATTATCATATGGCGCTCCCTCTGTACCCCACTGACGATTTCCATCTCCCCTAGGTTTCAGTAACCCCTCATTGGGATCTTACTCCGTCCATCCGGGACATTGTTTCTCGGGGATGAGCCCCATCTTAAGGGTACACCTTGAATAGCTGTGAATAGCTTATATAACGCTATTCCCTTCCTTCAGGGTGAGATGCTATTTTGTGCTATTCCTGTATAGGCATTATCTAACACTTTAGCTTTATAGACACATGTCGAAATAGTGTACTTGACACTGAGGTGACCTTCTTCCTCTTCCCTTCCTGGACGATACACATATGTATATCATTCATTCTTACTGGTATTTGGTAAATATATTACAGATATTACTGCTTTGGGTTTCCTCTTCCTTGCTATCTAGTTTATCTATTTAGTCACATCTATTTTCAGAGTAAACACCACTCTGTATCATTCTCCACTCGAATACAATATATACGTGGGGACACATGATTAATTCTTTCCCTCTCAATATATATTAGGCCCGGCTGTTTGGACACATAGTCCCTGTAAAGGAATCTGTAACTAGGATTCATTCCCGTGTGTGCTGCCACACCTGGGGGGCGCACCTCCCTCCCTCTTGAAATACAACTTATTTGGTCCACGAACATCGACTCCAACGTGGTACGTGGTAATGTATACATCCTTGACACATTGCATGGTCTACCCAGGAAGGCTTACTCTATGAGCATACCAATACTTTTTTAGGTTCTTTATTAATTAGTTGTAGTAACATTTTGTATAGAAATTATTTCTTACAATTCCTGGGTCTTTGTGATATCCTGATGTGTGCTTAATTAGAAAAAACTAAAAAACAAACCCCCCGTTGATTGTTCCTTTCTATTTTGCCATCCTTAGAGCGATAGGTACTTACCAAATATAATCACTCTCTGCTCCTGACGAAGGTTCCCACATTCGGGCAACTGGAAACGCGTCGAGTATTCGGGGGTCACGTACCTCTTTGAGAGCATCAGTACCGTACCTTTGTATATATCTTTTGTAAAGTGTTGTCATATTATTTGTTTGTGCAATTTTTTGTTACTTGTTTTGAACTGCTATGCATATTGTGAATTGTGCACCCTGCTATCGGACATCTGGGTGATTTTATATATTATTTTATTGACCAATAAAATCTAAAAACATTTTTTCACAAATTCTTTGGGGAGAGTGGTGATCTATTTAAAGTCCCAATCATAGGGTTTTTCTTGTCATCAGTGTCATCAGTGCCACGCATCAGCGTCCATCAGTGTCACCTATCAGTGCCCATCCGTGCCCACCCATGCCCACCTACCAGTGCCCATCCATGCCACCTATCAGTGCCACCTATATGTGTGCATCAGTGTCACCCATAAGTACCCGTCAGTGCCGCCTATGAGTGCCCATCAGTGCCACCTGAGTGCCCATCAGTGCCGCATACCAGTGCCACCTATCAATGCCCATCAGTGCCACCTATCAGTGCCCATCATCGGTGCCACCTCATTGGTGCCACCTCAATGGTGCCACCTCATCGGTGCCATCAGTGCCGCCTTATCAGTGCCTATTAGTGCTGCCTTATCAGTGCCCGTCATTGAAGAAGAAAACGCACTTATTTACAAAAAAAATAACAAAGAAAAACTTGTTTTTTTGCAAAATTTTCGGTCTTTTTTTGTTTGTTGCGCAAAAAATAAAAAAAAGAAAAACTTGTTTTTTTGCAAAATTTTCGGTCTTTGTTTTGTATTTTTAAACTTTTAATTATGTAAATACTAAATTCAAAGTAATATTTCTCATTAAAGTCTACAATTGTTAAATGGCAGACCTGTCAGTTTTTAAGTGCAGCATACTCAAATTTTGGTTCGTTTTCTGCATCTGTGAAGGCCATCAAAATACATTTTCGCCTCCCTCCTTATAAATACAACTAAAATAATCTGAGTCTGCCAACAGCTATCATAATTTATAAACATATTTTCTAGGTGTCGAAAAATGACTAAACTACTCAAACAAAAGCATGTGTTACACAGTAAATTCGTTTTTGCAAACGTATAGCACATATCTGCAGAAATCAACCTAAAAAAAATAAGAAATCCCAGGACTATATACACAGCCTATTTTCTGTTCAGATGACACAGTTTTAAAGAGTGAAAACATGCTAAGTAGCAAAAAACATGCTCCTTTTAATGAACTGATATCATCACATTTTCCTGCTTTCTTTGCATGGAGATTTCTTTGTTCCTGATTGCATCCCTTGTGCAGCACAAGTGTAGTTTTCCAAGACATCTCCAAAACGCAAGGACATTTCAGTGTTACAGTTGTCAACGGTTACCACAGCCACCTTCTGTTCTGAGGGTCCGAGCAAATCCCCAGATTTGGCTACAACTGGCTAAATAAAAATAGACATGAACAACATATCACTACATATTCCCTTCTACAAGACCTTGATTTAGCATTTGCCTTGAAGCAAACCAGTCAGAACTAGGCTAATGCAAAGATAGAAAATTTCAGTTTTATATTATTATACTTCTACAGGTTTACTAATGAAATATGTGCATTTTTTACCTTATTTAGATTAACTTATTCCGTCTAAACCCGACTCTTCAGCTTGAGTTAAGGTCATGTGAATTTTACATTCACTGGCCAATCATCCCCCGACCTCACACAATTAATTTGAAAGTAAACTGGTATTTTGATCACAAAGGGCAAGGCAACAGGTTTACTTTAATTTAGCACTCCAATGCAGTATAAATACTTGCCTTATTTTTGCTCAATTTAGCTCACAAGGCTAAGGACTCCTCATGTGACATTGCCAATTAGCCCAGCATGTCACATGGAGTAATACACATGCTCCTCCATACCCAGAAGTACCAGGTATTTTCCATGGCTCCCAGACCTGAATGGAACAGCAGGGGATCGAAGAAAAAAAAATGAATGGGCTGCCCTAATGCAGTGCACTTTATTGTGCAACTTAAAGTGGTGTTTCCACCAAAAAATAAAATAAAAATAGCTTAAAATTCCAAAAAAAAAAAAAAAAAAGAAAAAGAAAAATTATTGGAAAAAATTTATTTTTTTACTCACCTCTAAATGCCTGTTGCTAGGGGATCGCTCCTAGTCTGCCTCCTTCAGTGCCCGGGCTGGTGACATCACTTCCCCCTCGGCGCAGTCAGTCATCTGGGACACGTGACAGGTCCCAGATGACTGCGCGGCCTATCACGGCACCGCTCGCGCATGTGCAGTTGGTGCCCGGCTGTGAAGCCACAGCCGGGTGCCCACAGTAAGAATGCCGGCACCGCCAAGCGGATCGGGGAACGAGCGGGGCTTCGATCCCCCGCATCGCTGGACCCTGGGACAGGTAAGTGTCCGATTATTAAAAGTCGGCAGCTGCAGTATTTGTAGCTGCTGACTTTTAATTTTTTTTTTTTTTAAGGGGCACTCCACTTTAACAAGGATTAATACAATGGTGTTGATTTATGAAACCTTGGGAATGCAGCGGTGCATGGTAGCCAATCAGCTTCTAATTTAAGCTTGTTCAATTAGGTTTTGACAAAAATCCTGGAAGCGGATTGCTTTCTATGCAGCTGAACCAGATTTTAGTAAATCTACCCCAATGCACCAGAAGGACTAGGAGTGAATGGGCTGTGTGTGAAGTAAGACTTGACTGTTTACCCTCTCAAGCAAATCAAAGCCACAAATCAAATTCAAAACTTTCATTCCGCACCTCTCATTTTTCAGTGCAGGTTTCTTCAAGTCTCTTCTGCAATGAAAAAAAAAACGACCTGCCTGCAGTCTTCTTTAGAACGTACACTGGGCTGTACAAGCGTAACTCAGTTTACATTCCGACACAGCACATGTGCAGGAGTGAAGCAATCCCAAGCCGACCAATGAAAAAGGCTGCAGCCCGACACCCGAAAGAAGCCAGGTAGAAGCTGTTGGTGCCGGCAAGGGACGCTGGAATGTTGAAGGAAGGTAAATATCCCCAAGTTTAACTCAGCATTAAAATTGACTGGCAGCTGTGGGGATTGATTCTTAAATGCTAGGTTCACTTTTTCCAAAACATAGGCTATGCAGCCAATTGTGAAATGTTCATAAAATTTTACTGTCAAGTCTGTAGGCTTTTTGGGCCCACCTGGAAGCCTGGCCAAAAAACTCCCAGTTAGTTACTAAGCTAAGCAAGGCAATAACTTCTCCGCAGGATGTGGAAACCTTGCAAAAAGATCTGAACAAATTAACAGGGGGGCAACTACATGGCAAATGAGGTTTAATTTTAAATAATGCATTTGGGTGGCAAAAATATGAATGCAATCTATACACTGGGGGGGAGAATCTCTGGGGGAATCTAGGATGGAAAAGGACCTGGGGGGTCCTTGTAGACGATAGGCTCAGCAATGGCATGCAATGCCAAGCTGCTGCTAACAAAGCAAACAGAATATTGGCATGCATTAAAAAGGGTATTAACTCCAGAGATAAAGCGATAATTCTCCCATTCTACAAGACTCTGGTCCGGCCGCACCTGGAGTATGCTGTCCAGTTCTGGGCACCAGTCCTAAGGAAGGATGTACTGGAAATGGAGCGAGTACAGAGAAGGGCAACAAAGCTAATAAAGGGGCTGGAGGATATTAGTTATGAGGAAAGTTTGCAAGCACTGAACTTATTCTCTCTGGAGAAGAGACGCTTGACAGTTAGTTACTAAGCTAAGCAGGGCAATAACTTCTCTGCAGCATGTGGAAACCTTGCAAGAAGATCTGAACAAATTAATGGGGTGGGCAACTACATGGCAAATGAGGTTTAAT
Organism: Lithobates sylvaticus; assembly: GCA_028564925.1. Taxonomy (NCBI): domain Eukaryota; kingdom Metazoa; phylum Chordata; class Amphibia; order Anura; family Ranidae; genus Lithobates; species Lithobates sylvaticus. The sequence continues at coordinate 205,907,379 of CM053027.1, read as the reverse complement.
GTGGAAAAATTTTAAATAATGCATTTCGGCGGCAAAAATATGAATGCAATCTATTCAGGGGGGGGGGGGGAGAATCTCTGGGGGAATCTAGGATGGAAAAGAACCTTGTAGATGAAAGGCTCAGCAATGGCATGCAATGCCAAGCTGCTGCTAACAAAGCAAACAATATTGGCATGCATTAAAAAGGGGATTAACTCAAGAGATAAAGCGATAATTCTCCCACTCTACAGGACTCTGGTCCGGCCGCACCTGGAGTATGCTGTCCAGATCTGGGTTCCAGTCCTCAGGAACAGGGGTGGGCTGGGCCAGGGGGAAGAGATGCAATTGCCCCCTGGGCTGCTCTCATATGCTCTACAAAGGCCGCTGTGTCACTAGCTCAGAACCGCACATGCATAGTTTTTGAGCTGGTCAAGTGCGGTATCTCCATCCAGTACTGTGAGCCAGGGATGTCTCAGGGCCGACAGTCTGTGTTACAGAGCACAGCCCCGCACAGCCCCTCCCTCCTCCACACAAATGGCTGGCAGAGGCTGGATCTGCTCTCTCTTTCCCCGCCCACACTCCAGGCAGCCTGTGTGTGTGTGCTGTCTGTGAAGAGGCCTCTCTCTCTCTGTGCAGGCAGTGCCAAGTGGCCTCTCTCTCTCTGTGCAGGCAGTGCCAAGTGGCCTCTCTCTCTCTGTGCAGGCAGTGCCAAGTGGCCTCTCTCCCTCTGTGCAGGCAGTGCCAAGTGGCCTCTTTCTCTATGTGCAGGCAGTGTCAAATCGGTCTCTCTCTCTCTGTGCAGGCAGTGCCAAGTGCCTCTCTCTCTGTGCAGGCAGTGTCAATTGGTCTTTCTCTCTCTGTGCAGGCAGTGCCAAGTGGCCCCTCTCTCTGTGCAGGAAGTGCCAAGTGGCCCCTCTCTCTGTGCAGGAAGTGCCAAGTGACCTCTCTCTCTCTCTCTGTGCAGGCTGTGCCAAGTGGCCTTTCTCTCTGTGCAGGCAGTGCCAAGTGGCCTCTCTCTTTCTCTGCAGGCAGTGCCAAGTGGCCTCTCTCTTTCTCTGCAGGCAGTGCCAAGTGGCCTCTCTCTCTCTCTGCAGGCAGTGCCAAGTGGCCTCTCTCTCTCTCTCTCTCTGCAGGCAGTGCCAAGTGGCCTCTCTCTCTCTCTGCAGGCAGTGCCAAGTGGCCTCTCTCTCTGCAGGCAGTGCCAAGTGGCCTCTCTCTCTCTCTCTGCAGGCAGTGCCAAGTGGCCTCTCTCTCTCTCTCTCTGCAGGCAGTGCCAAGTGGCCTCTCTCTCTGTGCAGGCAGTGCCGAGTGGCCTCTCTCTATGTGCAGGCAGTGTTAAATGGTCTCTCTCTCTCTCTCTCTGTGCAGGCAGTGCCAAGTGGCCTCTCTCTCTATGGGGCAATATGGAGCAGTCTCCCCCTCTCTCTCTCTCTCTCTCTCTGCTGGGAATGTGGTGTAGATGGATGGTGAGCTGATTTAGTGGTTCAATGGGCCACTTGACTGGACTTGCCCCCCAGGCCTAAGGCTGCCAGCCCTCCCCTGCGAGTCAGGAAGGATGTACTGGAAATGGAGCGAGTACAAAGAAGGGCAACAAAGCTAATAAAGGGTCTAGAGGATATTAGTTATCAAGAAATGTTGCGAGCACTGAACTTATTCTCTCTGGAGAAGAGACGCTTGACAGGGGATTATGATTTAAATTTTCAAATGCCACAATGGTGACCCCACAATAGGGATAAAACTTTTCTGCAGAAGGTAGTTTAATAAGACACATGGCCACTCATTAAAATGAGAAGAAAATTAGGTTTACCCTTAAACTGCGTAGAGGGTTCTTTACTGTAAGGGCGGCAAGGATGTGGAATTTCAGGTGGTGATTTCAGCGGGGAGCATCGATAGTTTCAAAATACCAATAGATTAGCACCTGAACAACCACAACATACAGGGGTGTATGTATTGTATATCCCTGTATACAGGGATATACAATGAAATACTGACATATAATAACACACATAGGTTGGACTTGAAGGAGTTTTTTCAACCTCATCTACTATGTAACTATGTAAGCTATCTTAAGATCCTTCCATTTTGCTAGGACACAAACATCATTGCTTTCCACTCTTGCAACGCTGGGAGTGAGTGTCCAACAGTTTTCACATACTAGGGCAGGATGTGGGGATTGCTAACTGATTTTTTCCTCTAGGCTTCCAGACAGGTCCAAATGACCTACAGGTAGAGATGTGAAGGCCCGGAAAAAAAACTAGAAAAATTTGTTTTTTCCTGAAGGCTTTTTTGTTTTTTTCCCAAAAATTGGAAAAATTTAAAAAAGAAAAATAAATTGTGGAATATTTTATTTTAACATGATGAATAAAATATTTTAAGACAGGGTGTTCAAATAGTTTCCAAATCATTTCTAAAAAAAAAGGTAACAAACTGAACCCTCCAATGCAAGAACAGTATGCATTTCTTCCTTTAGGAGGTGCTGTGTTGCTATTGTAACAAGAAAAAGGTTTCAGTTTTGCTTTTGTATGTTAGTGGGTGTGTTTGGTTTGTTCTGTCCTCTTCACTAGGCCTCAAAAGCATTGGAAGAAAATACAGAGCAACAAAAAGGACCTGAAAGTATATACTTAATTAAAAAAGGTAAGAGTTTACATTTATCTGATTCTGAATCCAGAAAACTGAATCATTTAGCTACATTAGTTTATCTTTATAAACTTTTGTGTAAATAATAATTTAATTACCAGTAATCTGGTTCTTCCCCCACCCCCACACACAACTATAGATTAGTGTCTTCTTGCAAAGTAATATTTTTTCTTGTTTTTATTTCCTACTCCCCTCCGAAAAATGGTGAGACCAACATCTAGCATATGGAGGCATTTTCACATTACAAGTTCTTCTGAAAATAAAAATGTTATTTGCAAATATTGTCAGATAAGATATGCATTTCCAAATGCTACCAGGATGACAAAACACATTCTTGTATGTAACAAGTGGCCTGTAGATATTAAAAAATCCTTCATGGATCGAAGTGAAGTGAACAATGAAGTGAACAATCGAAGTGAAGTGAACAATGATGACAATGCACATCGTTTTTCTCAACGTACTCATAACAGAATAACTTTCAATCTTAAAAAGACATAAAAGTGCTAATGTAGAATTTTTTTACATTTTTCCAAAAATTTCAATTTTCCCCCCAAAAAATGGAACAAAAAATTTCCGGAAACTTTACATCTCTACCTACAGGTATGAATTAATTAACATTTTACAAAGCTGTTGTGACCCATCGGGGCCACTTGACAGCATAGGCTATTTTTCTGGTACATTTTTACTTGGCTTTTAATAAAACTAACCAAAAAAAAAAAAAAAAAGACTATACTCTTTTACTATAAAACTTTTTTATTTCAAGAATCTTTACTGATATTTTTCTTTCCATTACATGAAGACCTGATCATTTGTTCTCCCTTGCAAATGCTTCCACGCAGGAACAATAAATGACACAAATTTGACCATCCAATCTAGCAGAAAATAGCATTACTAATATCTCACATCTATAGATACAATCGTTTTAAGATTTCCAAGCTTTGAGGAGGAAGCAGGAGACACTGTCTGCTAGTAATGGCTTATCTATGGGAAACAATATTGATTATACATGGTGTTCAAACCTGTTCAATCACCTGTACCTTCTGAAAAATGGTTTGCTCATACAGTATGAGACTGAAGGCATTTTTTAACAGAAAGCTTGTATAAGTAATGAGCAAATCTGGCTGCTCATTTTCTAATATTTATGAACTATGCACAAAAAAAAGGTTTAACACAAATACTAAAAACATTTTTATTGTAAATAAGGCTTGCAGCCATACCCTGCTGTCTCACCTTGTTAAAATAATGAAGATGGACTGTGTGCCATTGTCCATCACTTACTCCGCCAGGAATAAAAGGGGAAACTGTTGTAGTAAATTCACCTAGACAGAAAAAAAAAAAAAGGACATCTTACTGTTATTCTAAAGTAATAGAAATTAAGTCCTTTTTTATATACATAAGTATAGGAGAAGCAGCCCAACTTCTCCTGTAGCCTGATGTAACCACACCAATTGCCATATATGGAGAAGTGTAAAAAAAAAAAAGAAATAAATCAATAAATCATTGCCTCCTTTATTTGTTGAAACCTGAAGTTCCAGTACTATGCAACATGTTACCACAAATTTGGGCAGAAAGTAGCTTCAGGGAGTTCCCAGTAAATTAATTTCTAGTAGAGAGTTGGATAATTATCTACTGCACATTCACAGCTTCTAACTTTTCCAATAAAAAATAAAACGTGGAAAGCGAAGGAAGATCCTTTGGGTCTTCTGCTGCACACACCGAACACATTTATTTTTATTTCAAATCTGATCATATATCTGAAAATGATACAGCCCATTCAATCATCAGATCGCCATGTATCAATGTTCTACCACCAAATGATTTGCCAAATATGTAACCGCAGGATGTATGGGAGATGAGAGGAAGTCATATGATACTCATTTAATACAATGTAAACTGTTACCCTATGCAAAAAAAAGAAGGGAAAGTAAAAAGTTTGAAGAAAAAGTAATCAAGAGCTATGTCAAGAGATGCAGAGCAAAGAGAAGTCGAAGAAAAGAAAAAAACATGAAAATACAAACGTGGTGGATGGACCATAGGTGAGGTACAAGTCTTTTACCAAGTCAATAAAATACTAAAATGACAGTGCTGTCCAGAGCTGGGTCATCAACAAGGTAACCTAGGGCCTAAAGGTCCGTTTGAAGTCCAAGAAGCCCGGCAACAATTATTTCCCTGCAATAAACCTAGAGGATAGCGCATCTGGTAAAAGCTTTGCCTCTGCCTGTCACTTTACAAGGGAGGATTTACTTGTAGATTTTAGGCAGCTGTTTATTCTGATTGTGTGGGGGCTTCAGCAGACTTTTTTTTTCAAAAGTCTGACGGACCTTGAAATAGAACATGTGTTAAATCTTTCCGACAGAATCAATTCCTATCGGGAAAACCATTTGTTAAACTAGGTAGATACATAAATAATGTATCATTATAGGCACATTTATTTTTAATTCTTGAATTGTCCTTGGGAATAACAAAATAATATGTAGGGATTTATATAAAACCAGCGTGTGCAGAATCCATAATCAAGAAATTTGCTTGTACAAGTGGAGAAGGGGTTTAATAAAATAATTTTGTATTTACCTGCTGAGAAAGTCAGCTGAACCTGTTCATCTTTCACTTCCAACACAATGAAGTCATGTCTTCCGTTAAACCTCCCGTTATACATGAGAAGACCATTCTGCTCTCGAGTAGCAAAGCTGATGAAAAAAGTTTGTGTTTTAGGTTTGTAAAATGTACATGATTTATTGAAGCTTACTGTTGAAGCAATCCATACAGCTAAAATGACAAAGTAAACAACTGAATCTGGTCATTGATACCTATCATGTAGTTAGATATAACATCTGCTAACCCCTCTATTGATTGCCTGATTACCTAGCATTAGGTGCACATATTCTTAGGCAGAACATGCATGGTGCAAACTTCTTTCCTCCAACCAAGGGTTACAGGAAAGGAATTTGCTTGATTCACACTGTGTTGATGGGGGAATCCCTCCTGTTGAGCCATTGTCTCCATGGGGAAGCTGTCCACTCCGGGAGAAGACAGTGACTATTGCTAGCGGCTGTACTAGCCACTATTAAAAAAACAACGCACATGCTCAGCGTATACAAACTTTGACAAGCATGGAGAAGCAACTATGACTAAAGGGACCAACAGGCTCTCTTCTGTCTTAAAAATCCTGTCAGACATCTTCTATTCTTCTTTACTACTGAAAGCATTTTGCTATAGCTCTAGCAGTTGTAGAAGTATAAGTTCCCTGTTGAAGAAATTCAAACCTGTCCTGTGCTCTGTCTGTGTTATCGCAAAAAACATTTTGTCTTCCCAGTTCTTATCCTAGACTACAAGTCAATTAGCCCCTCTATAGAGATAGATGCAGGGCTGATACCACTCGACCCACAGAAATACTGTGTGTTGTCACCCCGCAATTGGTAATGAGTACATTTCAGGCACATCAAAAAGTATTTTTGTATGCTTGTAGCATCGGTTAGAGGGACGCTTCTCTGACATACATTTTAAGAGAAGAGAAATTTGACTCGGCGGCCACTGGAAATGTGATGAACCTTTCTTTTACAGGATGCTTGTAATTTAGTTTTCAGATTCAGTGCACTTTATTAATCCCAAATGGAAATGATGAATTACGTTTTTTTGCTTATGTGTTTATTGCAAATACTAAATAATAGCAAATAAGGGATTGCACTTAGGGCTGTAAAAGTAAACATGTGATGAGAGCATTTTGCAAACATTGCAAATCATTGCTGACTTCTCTTTGAAAAAGGTGCCAATTTCCTGGATGTTATACTGTTTGTGTGACATTTTAAGCACATATTAACAGATCTGCTTTAAGAGTAGGAAAGGTAGGAAGCACACTCTTACTTTCTAGTCACTCATCTGCAGGACCGGAAGGACAGCCTTGTGCCGCAAACACACAGTCGGATTTTCCGACAGGAAATGTTGGATGTGAGCTTGTTGGCGGAAAGTCCGACCATGTGTATGCTCCATCGAACATTTGCTGTCGGACTTTCCGCCAACAAATGTTGGCTAGCAGGTTCTTAAATTTTCCGCCAACAAAACGTTGTTGTCGGAAAGTCCGATCGTGTGTACACAAGTCCGTCGCAGAAAAGTTCACGCATGCTCGGAATCAAGCAGAAGGAGCCACACTGGCTATTAAACTTAATTTTTCTCGTCTCGTCGTACGTCTTGTACGTCACCACGTTCCCACGTTCGTAATTGTTGGCCAACATTTGTGTGACCGTGTGTATGCAAGACAAGTTGAAGCCAACAACTGAACAAAAATCCACGGTTTTGTTGTCGGAAAGTCCGATCGTGTGTACGGGGCATAATACTTCTGGGTAAGGAGGCACATATGACCTGTTCCCCACAATGCAGCACTTGGTGCCTGTACTGTGAGCCCAAGCACTGACATAGGAGTACAGGGGAATGAACTTTAACGATGTGTAATCTTGAATTCTGTGTTGAGCTGCAGTTTCCAAGCAACTTAGTCTGAGGTTCTGGTGGGCAAATGAGAGGCAACTGAGTGCAGGGAATGAAAGTTTGTGCTAAATTACCCTCTCTGCTTTACAGCAAACTTATTACTTCAGCCCAAATGATCAAGCATGCTTTTAATAATTTTCTTTTACCTCACAGGGTGCGCACTTGGTCCAGATGGGTGGCTCAAAAAGTATTCAGGCCATTTGATCAGTGTAACAAGGTAATTGGCCTTTTCTAAAGGAGATCAACAAGGGCAGTCTGCTTATTATTTTTAAAGAGACTTTATTGCCCAAGTAAAATAATATTTGCTTACTGCAAAGGGAAAGGAGGGGCATTTGCAAATACACTGACACTTCTTTTTGGGCAAGGTGACATTGGGGATGATTTACTAAAGGTGAATAGACAGTGTACTTTGCAAGCGCAGTTGTGCTCTGCAAGGGCATTTGCTCCAGAGCTTAGTAAATGAAGTTAAGCTCTGCTGACTTCTATCATCCTATCATGTGCAAGCAGAAAGCTGTTTTTTTTTTGTTTGTTTTTTTGTTTTCCTTACATGTGATTGGATATTCTTTGCAAAGTGAAGCTTTGCCTCATTTATTAAGTTCTGTAGAAAATGCCCCTGCAGATTCAAGTAATTAGGTAATTCCTTGCGGATTGTTAACAATGCATACTTTTCCCAATGTACTGTGCATACCATCAGAATTGGAAAAAATGTCATGCTTCTTAATTCCTTCACTAATTTATATATATATATTATAGGAATTACAACAGTTTGTATATGTGCATCCCACTTTTTAAGGGACCAAAAAGTAATGGGACAATTGGCTGCTCAGCTGTTCCATGACCAGGTATGTGTTATTCCCTCATTATCCCATTTACAAGGAGCAGATAAAAGGTCCTGAGTTAATTTCAAGTGTGCTATTTCCATTTGGAATCTGTTGCTGTCAACTCTCAATATGAGATCCAGAGAGCTGTCACTATCAGTGAAGCAAGCCATCATTAGGCCTCATGCACACGAGACGCTGTTAAACGCGCGTTCAGAGGCAGTTGGACACTTTTTTCAACTGCACCTGAACGCATGCAATGTTATCCTATGTGTCCATGTACACAGTCTAGTTTTTTCCCTTTTTTATGCAGTTGCGCTTAACCTCGTTTTTCCAGAAGCAAAAAAATGCTTTCAGACACTTTGCTTTTCCGCGTTTCAGACGCAAAAAGCAGCTAAACGCGGCTAAACGCAGGCACCTGCGTTTAGCCGCATTTGCGTTTATAAGCCTTTTTAAAGAAACCCAATTTTTTGGACCAGAAAACTCAGAAATATGATGGTAAACCATAAAGAAAACTAGAAAAATTGGTTTAAAATGTCGTAATTAGTTTAGATAGTTCATAGAGCATATATACTCACTAATGCACACATGTTTGTGAAATGCATACATGTTTGTGAAATATCCAACGGACATTCACTGTGCCATCAACGGATGGGTCCAATATCGACAAGCTCTGATTCTGGACCTCTCATGCAAATTTGCGACGACGTTGCTGCCTCATCAATAGCAACATCAGGAGCATTTCCTGACATATATTCAATATGGGATCCATTTCCAAAAAAAACACAGAAAGAGAGGCAAATGCAAGTGTACAACTGCTCTCTCTGCTGCTGCTGCTCACTCTGATCAAAATGGCAGAAATAGTTAATAATACATGCTTTCTGAGCTTGGGGAGGGTCTATATGATCTTATCTTTACAAATGCTTATAGACGCAAACGCGGCTAAACGCGACTAAACGCGGCATGAAAACACAGCAAAACGCGCGTTTTTAAACGCAAGTTTCTGCTTTTTAAAACATGCGTTCAGCAGAGTTTGCATCTGCGTCTCGTGTGCATGGGGCCTTAGGCTGAAAAAACAAAAACAAACCCATCAGAGAGATAGCAAAAACATTAGGTGTGGCCAAATCAACTGTTTGGAACATCCTTAAAAAGAAAACGCACCAGTGAGCTCAGCAACACCAAAAGACCCTGAAGATCACGGAAAACAACTGTGGTGGATGACCGAAGAATTCTTTCCCTGGTGCAGAAAACACCCTTCACAGTTTTTTTTTGTGGTTGAACTGAATGGACTTGTGTCTTTTTTCAACCTGACTAACTTATGTAACAGTTGGCTAGATCAAGAACACTCTCCAGGAGGTAGGTGTATGTGTGTCAAAGTCAACAATCAAGAGAAGACTTCACCAGAGTAAATACAGAGGTTCACCACAAGATGTAAACCATTGGTGAGCCTAAAAAACAGGAAGGCCAGATTAGAGTTTGTCAAACAACATCTAAAAAAGCCTTCACAGTTCTGGAACAACATCCTATGGACAGATGAGACCAAGATCAACTTGTACCAGAGTGATAGGAAGAGAAGAGTATGGAGAAGGAAAGGAACTGCTCATGATCCAAAGCATACCACCTCATCAGTGAAGCATGGTGGTGTTAGTGTCATGGCGTGGGCATGTATGGCTGCCAATGGAACTGTTTCTCTTGTATTTATTGATGATGTGACTGCTGACAAAAGCAGCAAAATTAATCCTGTAGTGTTTTGGGCAATATTATCTGCTCATATTCAGCAAAATGCTTCAGAACTCATTGGGGGGCGCTTCACAGTGCAGATGGACAATGACCCGAAGCATACTGCGAAAGCAACCAAAGAGTTTAAGGGAAAGAAGTGGAATGTTATGCAATGGCCAAGTCAATCAATCACCTGACCTGAATCCGATTGAGCATGCATTTCACTTGCTGAAGACAAAACTGAAGGGAAAATGCCCCAAGAACAAGCAGGAACTGAAGACAGTTGCAGTAGAGGCCTGGCAGAGCATCACCAGGGATGAAACACAGCGTCTGGTGATGTCTATGCGTTCCAGACTTCAGGCTGTAATTGACTGCAAAGGATTTGCAACCAAGTATTAAAAAGTGAAAGTTTGATGGATGATTGTTAATTTGTCCCATTACTTTTGGTCCCTTAAAAAGTGGGAGGCACACATACAAACTGTTGTAATTCCTACACCGTTCACCTGATTTGGATGTAAATACCCTCAAATTAAAGCGGAGTCTACAGTTAAAGTGTATATATATATTTATTTATATTGTATATATATACATACATACACATTATATTATATATATATATATATATATATAATATATATATATATATATATATATATATATATATATATATATATATATATATATACACACACACACACACACACACACATATACATACATACATATACACAGACACACACACACATACCGTATATACTCGAGTATAAGCCGAGATTTTCAGCCCTTTTTTTGGGCTGAAAGTGCCCCCCTCTTATACTCGAGTCGCCGCCGCCTGCCTACATGATCAGCGTGTTATGCAGACAGACGGCGGCTATTCCAATGTTCAAAAGACGCGTCTCCTCGTCTGTGATGGGCGGAAAACTCAATTTCCCAGCAGTCAGTGTTCCGCCTATCACGGACATCCTCTCATCCTCGTCCGTGGTATGAGGATGAGCGGATGTCCGTGATAGGCGGAACACTGGCTGCTGGGAAATTGAGTGTTCCGCCTATCACAGATGAGGAGGAGGCACGGCTTTTGAATACTGGAATGGCCGCCGTATGTTTTTTTGACACGATGATCGGTGCAAAACGACACGCGGAACTGCAAATGGTCACAGAGGCTGCAGAAGGGCACAGAGGCTGCAGAAGGGCACAAAGGCTGCAGAAGGGCACAGAGGCTGCAGAAGGACACAGAGGCTGCAGAAGGACACAGAGGCTGCAGATCTGCACACGGAGGCATGCACAGGACACAGGTAGGCTGCAATGGACACAGGGGGGTACACAGGACACAAGGAGGTAGGCAGATCTGCACAGGTAGGCATGCACAGGACACAGGGAGGTACAGAGGACACAGGGAGGTATGCAGCTGCAGATGGGCATTGTTGACCCTCTTTTACACTTACAGTAGCTGCTGCATTTCTCCCCCTCGGCTTATATACGAATCAATACGTTTTGCCATTTTTTTTGTGGTAAATTAGGGGCCTCGGCTTATATTCGGGTTGACCTATACTCAAGTATATACGGTACATCACACACACACACACACACACAGTATATTCATATGTTTCTCCCTCTGAATCCTACTGTAGACTTATTTGTGAAACAAATATATACAAGCTGATTACACAGTGCATAATATAATCAGACAGCGCATGGAGGGTTTCACCTAAGACCCCTCTATGTGGGCTCCAGTGAAGCAAGGTGCCTTGTCAGCAATGAGATATGATACACTGACTCCTTAAAAAACATGTGTCTTGAAATCCAGATATTTTTACCATCTTTCTGAACAATGAGAGACCTAAATCCACCTCCAGGTCCTGCCAAGTTAGAACACGCACTGGGCACCGTGTAATAAGCATAACAGTTTATGCTGAGCACTTCCCCTTATTGCAACACAGTTTTCTTTACCATTGCTTACTGAGCATATAAGAAAATACACGCTTATTACACATTTATAGACATCCCTGTAAATTTTATGTAGATAATCTCTTTGGGAATGCCATGTATATTGCGTGACAATATAAGGTCCTATCTGCTTGTTTTGTATACTCTGAGAAAGGTAATTGGCTCAGCAAAGCAGAATGTGCACATAACCAGACAATTTTGCCTCTAGTCCAGGTGTGGTTGTCGCACAACATGCTTTTGCTACTGGCTGGATTTGCCTCACAGTGGGAGATAAAGTAGCTCACTCAGGAATTAACATAAACAACATATAGCCTGGTAAAGAAGACTTTAGGCGTCAGTAAAAAAACATGCAATTTGTAGTAGAGCAGACTAATTTTAAGCGTACGCCTTTTTTTGTATTACAAACAAAACTTTTTTAAACTTACAAATGTGGTATAAAGCGTCTTGGAACAAGTAAGGTAATTTGCAATACCATTCGTTTTAACTAAATGCTTGTTGTGTAACAAAGAATGAATTATTTTGTTTCCAGGGCCAAGTTAAAGGTGTACTGTATCTGTGTACTTAGCACCTTACAGAGAGTAGGAAAGTTGATTGACTTGAGTGTAATTATATATATATATATATATACACACACATATACACATATACACACATATACACACACACACATATATACATATACATACACATATACATATACACACACACATACACATACACCCATCTCCACACGACAACCTCGGCAACATCTCCAAACTACGTCCCTTCCTAACCAATGAAACCAAAAAGCTCCTGATTCACTCCCTGGTCATCTCTCGCCTCGACTACTGCAACTCCTTCCTCATTGGCTTACCTTTTAATAGACTATCCCCCCTTCAATCCATCATGAATACTGCTGCCAGACTCATCCACCTTACAAACCGCTCAGCGTCTGCTATCCCTCTCTGCCAATCCCTCCATTGGCTGCCACACACTCAACGAATGAAATTCAAAATACTAACAATAAGTTACAAAGCCATCCACAACTCTGCCCCCAGCTACATCACTAGTCTAGTCTCAAAATACCAACCAAGTTGTCCTCTTTGCTCCTCCCAAGACCTCCCGCTCTCTAGCTCCCTCAACACTTCCTCCCATATTCGCCTCCAGTACTTCTCCCTATCCTCTCCCAGCCTCTGAAATACCCTACCTCAATCTATCCGACTATCTCCAAATCTATCTACTTTTAGGCGATCCCTGAAAACTTTTTTCTCTTCGGTGAAGCCTACCCTGCCTTCACCTAACAACCATTTTCTTCATCAGCTCATCCCCCACAGTTATTACCCTTTTGTATCACTTGACCCTCCCTCCTAGACTGTAAGCTCTAACAAGCAGGGCTCTCTGATTCCTCCTGTATTGAATTGTAATTGTACTGTCTGTCCTACTGTTGTAAAGCACTGCACAAACTGTCGGCACTATATAAATCCTGTACAATAATAATAATAATAATATCTCACACACACGGGTTAATGTACTAAAATTGTAGAGTGTCTACATAGAAACTAATCAGGTTTTTTGTCAAATCTTGAACAAGCGGATTGTCTACAGTGCTCAGCTGCACCAGATTTTGCACTCTCCAGTTTTAGTAAATCAACCCCACAGAGTGAGTGCGTGCAATTTTTATTTTTTTTTATTTAATGCGAACACCATTGCAAGGTCAAATATGTGCATGCATTCCATGCTACCTTTTGCATTATACATATTATCCACATGTAATCTTGCCTAGTCTCTTCCTCTCCTGAGGGAGGTGATGAGGGCATTGCTACCGCATGAGAGAAGTGATGTAACCATTCCCTCACAGGATATACATATGCTGCATATACTTAATTTATAAATTATAATTTGCTCTTGTACTTACCTGTAAATAAATCCTATGGTTTTACACTATGTGGTATCCCTCCACTGTTTCTTTCCCCATCTGAGGAGCAGCCCATTGAGGCACCTACCACCACAGATAACATCCAGGGGTATAACAGATAACATCCCTGATGGGTATAAGCGACCATACTAGAGAGAGGAGGTCCAGGCCCAGGGACTAACCCATTGAGAAGGCTACGAGCAAAGGCATCATCCAGGGGTGGATTCCCTAACAAGCACAAGTGACCACACTAGAGATACTGTAGGTGGTCCATATCCAGGGTAAGTGCACATCCATGTGGGGCACCTGAGTTGAGCACCTGTCTTTCACTGAAATTCAAGAGCACAAGCTCTTTATTTTCCTAATAGCTTTACGGGAATTGTATCTTTATTAGTTTGGTTTAAACTAATTTCTGGACTCATTGTGCAATAATGTTATATACCAATGCGATGTATAGTTCTGTTTTACATTCCCTTACAGGATCTTCTGTGTAGAAATTAATTTGATTCTTTTCCAGGAATTTGGCATGTAATAGGGCGTTTCTATCCCTATCTAATCCTCTGTGTCTCCTGCCTTTTTATAAGCCACTTATTATTTGTTATTTTTAAATCAGCTGTCTATCAAATGAGAAGCACTGAAAGGGGTCCTTTCCATTCTATGCAGTGATGGTCTCTGCCACTTATGCAAATGTAGGAGAATAATGATTCGCTAAGAGAAAGGTGTGCAAGGCCTATGACCTCTGGGCTGTGGTTAAAGGAGCTGAAATCTAGGAGGTCAAAGAATTCAGGTCCTGCACTGTGCCTACACAGAAGCTGTGAGACCTTCTGGAAAAACCACAAGACACATAGTTTCATAGGTGTACATGCGTGCATTCGTTTTAACTTGAAATGTCAGAGTTCTTTCATAAATAACTAAATCATCCTGCTTTAAGGTGTATTTATAGCCAAAAATTTCTTTGTAGATTTAGTTAGTTTGTGTATGGAGAAATTAGGCCTCATGCACACAGGACATTTTTTTGTTAACTTTCCTAGAAGCCAGCATCGTTTTTGCAGAAAAAAAAAAAAAAGGCCTGACCCTTGTAAAAGTGTCTAACGCTTTTACAAGTATTTAGGCGCATTAAGAGACACTTGACCTTTAATTAATTTCATTGGCCAGAATAAATGATTTATTCTGGCCATTGCGCTAAACACGCCTAGCGTTAACACGCATTTAGATGCATTTATAAGCGTGATTTTTTATGCCCAAACTCTGCTGCTCCTTGATGCACTGGCAGAGGTTTTTTTTTCCCTGCCTCCTGCCACTAAACGCTGCTAAAAGTCTACGTGTGCATGGACACATAGGCCAACTTGCAGGGGAGTTTAGAAAAAAGCACCAGGCGCCGCTAGGACCTGCTGCATAAATCTTTAGTGTACATGAGAACACGCAGCAGGTAAGAATGGGCTCGGGCGTGTTCAATTTGAACCCGCCAGGAATCCGGCACTGCACACCGCCAGTCAAAGGCAGCATGTGTATGTGCAGCCTTTGACTGCCTCACTGCCTATGATTGGTAACGTGCGGTAAAGGCTTCCTGGCGGGTTTGATCCGAACACGCCCGAGCCCATCACTAGTAGCAGGTTTTTCAATGCTGCTGGGAAAACACAACCCTCCCTATTAGTTCTGGTCATCATTGTTTCTGGGATAGAAAGTGATGGGAAATCTAAAATGTTACAATCACAACTATATCCTCTTTCACTATGGAAATATTTGCTCTAAATATCAGTTGCATTTCTGGGGCAGGAAGCAAAGGAAAAACCTCAACGGGAGCGAAAAAAAAAAAAAGAGGTTGTTAAACCATTTCCTGTTCCATTCAAAACTACAAAGAAACATTTTACCTATAGATACATTTTAACGCTGCACATCACTGATGTCCCTCAATACATTGTATTCTGTTGACACTGCCCCTATATTTAGCATTAAGGCAAACTGGCTGATATATTTATTTTAAGTACTGTAGTAGTGGAAATAAAAGCAGACATCAAAAAGACAGAACATAGACCAAGGCTACAAAAACATGTATCAATTTTTGCAGGTTGGCATTATTATTATTTGCCACCAATAACCAAATTATTCATCTGTGTGGGAAATGTTTAAAAACATTTTAATACAGTACGATCAATAGGATCCAGAACATAGGCATGTCAATGTATGTGGTTGTATTTAGGGTATTTGTAAAATGTAACTCTAAAAAAACTATACATCAAAAATTTGATGTTTCATATTAGTTACATATTGAAGTACACGAGCACTTCTGAAACCTACAGTATATTAAAACCATACAATTCAGAGAAATTGTCAGAATTAGCAGTTCGGTTTTATTCAAATTGTCATCAGTTATCAGTCCAAAGATTAGTGACAGCAATGGGGGGGATTCACTAAAACTGGCGCGCACAGAATCTGGTGAAGTTGTGCATAGTACCCAATCAGCTTCTAACTTCAGCTTGTTCAATTAAGCTTTGACAATAAAATATGTACAAGCTGTTTAGTTACCATGCACAGCTGCAACAAACTTCATGTGCACCAATTTTAGTAAATCTCCCCCATTATGTTGTGTCATGGATTATCCCTACAAGCAATTTTATGTAGGCATATGCAATGGGCGAATTTAAAAAGGGCTTCTGTTGTACTAATGAAATCCTTTTCAAATGATGGTGTAGGCAGGAAAGAGCACAGTGAAGGCAGGGTTGTTTTAGAAAGTTAAAAGATAAAATTGACCTTTTGTAAAAAAAAAAAAAATTAAAAACAAATACATATTGTTTTTGTTTTTTTACTCTGCAGCCTTTAAAACATTGCACTCAAGATCAGCAGACCAAGGGCGTAATGTCAGGATCCTGTAAACTCTCAGTACACTGTCTACCCATACCTCCAACACAGGCAGGCAGATACCGAATGGCAGAAAGATCCATGAACTACGAGAGCGCTCACCAGCACCCTCACAGTTCATTGAGAACTAAAAGCCATCAGCTGCAATGGATGATGGCACTTGTAGTCTGATTAATTTACAGAAAAACTGTAAATGAATAAAACAGCCAAGTGGACAGAGACCCGCACAGCCACGCATTTTTTAAATTGTAACATCGGGTGCAGGGAGAAGATCCCCCACCCGTTGTCACAAAGCATGTAGTGTTGGCAGCGGGAGGTTGCTACATAGGAGCATGTTACATGTTACACCTTGAATATGGGTGAATCATGCTCTTAAAGTTGAACTTAGCCTTTAAGAGACACCTCAGACATCATTCTCATCTACTGAAATCCAACGTGGCTACATCTCAGTCAGTTCTGAGTTTAGTTGGATTGGTTTGCATAACACTGCCTTCTTACATAGTTAGAATGTTTTTAATTCACAAGTCAGTAGAGTGGAAGAGAAATTACATTTTTTATTGACTGTCACCTGACAAGGTATATATAGTCTCTATGTCAGTGATGGCGAACCTTGGCACCCCAGATGTTTTAAAAACGACATTTCTCATGATGCTCAACTACACTGCAGAGTGCATGAGCATCATGGGAAATGTAGTTCCAAAACATCTGGGGTGCCAAGTTTGCCATCACTGCTCTAGGTCTATGAAGGTTCTCATGATTTAGTTGGGAGTAGTAAATAACATTCAAAGTACCTTGTTTTCTAAATTTGAAGACATTTCATTGCTCATTAAAACAGTTTCACTAGTTCTAATAGTGTCAAGAACATACCCCAGCATAGTGTCAAGAACATACCCCAGCACCTTAAAGATGAATGGGTAATTCAGTCACCCAATCACCTTGGAATGTATAAAAGACAAATGGGTATGGTCACGATTTTCATCCAAACTGAAGAAGCAGCTTGAATGATCAGTGAAATGTCTTCAACATTAAGCATAAGGTCCAGGTAAATGTGACTTACTGCTAGCTTTATATAGCTTCCCAACTCACCTGCAATATTAGTGGTCAATGGCTAAGAGAAAGTGGCATTGTAATTATAAACATCATAAGGAGGTTGAAGTGATCTGTATTTTTCTTTTGTTACATTTTTGCATATTTATTAGTCAGAAGAAAAAACACACTCAAGCTAGTAAGCTTTTTACATGGTCTTGTCCTTTACAAATATTCAATTAGCAACCCATTATACAAAAGGCTTCATCTTACCTCAGTGACAGCTTAAAATGGAACCTCTGTCTTAAGCCACGGAAAGTAATAAACGATTCTCCATCAAAAGCCCGTGTGGTGACCATGCAGTATGGTGCTTCATATTCCCCAGGAGGACACTCACAATGAAAGCCACCCAGCAAAAGATTAACACACACTGCTCCATTTCGACAAAGCCCAGCAGAGCAGCGGGCAGATCGCAAAGAAATCTCACAGTGTGGACCTGAAATCAGGCAACAAAAGAAGTGGATTTAGTAGACTGGGACATTATAAACTAAACAGGGTCATCTATGTGTATATTTAATAATTAGGGAAAGAATTATGGCTATACAAGAAGAAGAGGAAACCAATTCCAAGCATCTGAACAGTTGTTACTGCTGCCTTTATAGTGTCTAGAATAAACACAGAATACCATTTAATATATTGGACCTTCCAGGTATCTGTACCTGAATGCTGTAGCTGAAAACAAGCGCAGGGTAGTAAACTTTCTATAATCTACTAATTAACTACCTCAGAAAGTCAACTGTGGTGCCAGAAGGTTACATATGTGGCGACACCTGCATAACTTTACATTATGCTTTTTGTTTATTCCACGGTCATTAAATATATTTTTGTAAATACATTCCATTATCCATATATTGTACTTAAGTTGCACAGCTAGTTTATTCTCACCTGTATACTCTTCATTGCACTGACAGGTGTAACCACCTTCATGGCTGAGGCAAATACCATGTTCTCCGCAGGGCCCAGTGTAACACAAGTCTACCTCTGTTTCACAAAATTCACCAGCAAAGCCTGTTGGGCATCGACAACGTAGCCCTCCTACAGGCATAATCGGACGAAAGAGCAATGTATCTGAGGCCAAAAATGGAGCAGAACTGTCAAAGCGTAGGGCAGACACACACAGCATGTAATTGGGGCAGGGCTCTCTAAGGCATACGTTGTCATCAAATGGCAACACCTTTTGTTGGGCCAATATAGCCAGCAAAGTGCGGTTCAAGTACAGTAATTCACGCAAGATCTCAGAAGGCAAAAATATCCCTTCAGGGCTTTGTACCTGTGAGAATGATAAAAATGAATTAATGAGTTTGAAAACTTTCAAAATAGAATGATAAACACCTGGCAGATCAACTGCATACACCATAAATGTAGACATAAACAATATGGTCAAGATGTTTAAACCTTATACATCACTAATTATTATATACATACATGCATACAGTTGTGCTCATAAGTTTACATACCCTGGCAGAATTTATGATTTCTTGGCCATTTTTCAGAGAATATGAATGATAACACAAAAAAATGTCTTTCACTCATGGTTAGTGTTTGGCTGAAGCCATTTATCATCAATCAACTGCGTTTACTCTTTTTAAATCATAATGGCAACAGAAACTGCCCAAATGACCCTGATCAAAAGTTTACATACCCTGGTGATTTTGGCCTGATAACATGCACACAAGTTGACACAAAGGGGTTTGAATGGCTATTAAAGGTAACCATCCTCACCTGTGATCTGTTTGTTTGTAATTATTGTGTGTGTATAAAAAGGTCAATGAGTTTCTGGACTCCTGACAGACCCTTGCATCTTTCATCCAGTGCTGCACTGAAGTTTCTGGATTCTGAGTCATGGGCAAAGCAAAAGAATTGTCAAAGGATCTGCGGGAAAAGATAGTTGAACTGTATAAAACAGGTAAGGGATATAAAAAGATATCCAAGGATTGGGAATGCCGATCAGCAGTGTTCAAACTCTAATCAAGAAGCTTAGAATGAGGGGTTCTGTTGAAACCAAACTACGGTCAGGTAGACCAACTGAAATTTCAGCCACAACTGCCAGGAAAATTGTTCGGGATGCAAAGATAAACCCACAAATATCTTCAGGTGAAATACAGGACTCTCTGAAAACATGTGGTGTGGCTGTTTCAAGATGCACAATAAGGAGGCACTTGAAGAAAGATGGGCTGCATGGTCGAGTCGCCAGAAGAAAGCCATTACTATGCAAATGCCACAAAGTATCCCGCTTATAATACGCCGAACAGCACAGAGACAAGCCTCAAACCTTCTGGCACAAAGTCATTTGGAGTAATGAGACCAAAATTTTGCTTTTTGGCCACAACCATAAACACTACATTTGGAGAGGAGTCAACAAGGCCTATGATGAAAGGTACACCATTCCTACTGTAAAACACGGAGGTGGATCGCTGATGTTTTGGGGATGTATGAGCTACAAAAGGCACAGAAAATTTGGTCAAAATTGTTGGCAAGATGAATGCGGTATGTTATCAAAAAATACTGGAGGAACATTTGCATTTATCAGCCAGGAAGCTGCGCATGGGACGTACTTGGACATTCCAACATAACAATGATCCAAAACACAAGGCCAAGTCGACCTGTCATTGGCTACAGCAGAGAAAAAGTGAAGGTTCTGGAGTGGCCATCTCAGCCTCCTGACCTCAATATCATTGAGCCACTGTGGGGAGATCTCAAACGTGCCTCATCCACAAATACCACAAAAGACTCCAAGCTGTCATTGATGTTAAAAGGAGGCAATACACGGTATTAAGAACTGGGTATGTAAACTATTGATCAGGGTCATTTGGGTAGTTTCTGTTGCCATTATGAATAAACACAGTTGATTGATAATAAATGGCTTCAGCCAAACACTAACCATGAGTGAAAGAAAAGTTATATGTTATTCACATTCTCTGAAAAATGGCCAAGAAATCATAAATTCTGCCAGGGTATGTAAACGTATGAACTATATATATATATATATATATATATATATATATTTCTATTTATTACACACATGTACACATACATACATACACGCACACACACACGTAGGTAAAATAAATAAATATTGAATGCGTCATCATTTTTCTAGGTAAATATATTTCTAAAGGTGCTATTGACATGACATTTTCATCACATGTCGGTAACAACCCATGCTATCCATACATGCAAAGAAACCAAAACAAATAAGCTCAGAAATTAAGTTATGTTTAATAAAATGGAATGACACAGAGAAAAAGTATTGAACACGCTCATTTATTTTATACAGGGCTTGACAAATTTGCTTTTAACTTAGGAGCCAGCTAAAAAAAGTTAGGAGCCAGTTTGTGCGCATGCATGGCGATATGCAACATGTGTATCGCAATCAACGTTTTCAGAAAACTTTAAACGTTCTTTAGCAATGGAGCCTTGCATGGTGAGCGTGCATACAGGTCATAGCGGTTGAGTGCATTACTTGTTATTTTTTTTAAACAATTGTCCCTGCTAATTCCAGGTCTATCTGAAGCTTTCCACAAGTGGCCCTTGGCTCTTGGACAACTCTTCTGATAATCCTTTTCACTCCTCTGTCAGAAATCTTGCGAGGAGCACCTGGTCATGGCTGGTTTATGGTGAAATAATGTTCTTTGCACTTCCGGATTATGGCCCCCCACAGTGCTCACTGGAACATTCAGAAGTTTAGAAATCCTTCTGTAACCAATGCCATCAGTATGTTTTGCAACAATAAGGTTGCAAAGGTTTTAAGAGAGCTCTTTGCTTTTACCCATCATGAGATGTTTCTTGAGTGACACCTTGGTAATGACACACCTTTTTATAGGCCATCAGTTAAGACTGAACCAGCTGATAGTAATGGCACTGACAAGGGGCAGGATTGCTTTCTAATTACTGATAGATTTCAGCTGGTGTCTTGGCTTTCTATGCCTTTTTGCACCTCCCTTTCTTCATGTGTTCCATATTTTCCCCTGTGTTATTCCATTTTTTGTTTCACACATAACTTAATTTCCGAACTTATTTATTTATTTTGTATGTATGGATTGCATGGGTTTGTTACCGACATTTCATGTCAATAGCACCTTTATAAATATATTTACGTAGAAAAATGGTGACGTGTTCAATAATTATTTTGCCCGCTGTATATATATATTTTTTATAAGTAACATTTTTATTAATTTCACATCATAAAAACATGAAAAATGATTTGTTATATATGCAATGAGCAAGACACAGGGTACCACTGCAGCCAATACTGACAAAACAGTGATCTCTAATGATCTTCGGGAAGTACATAAATCAGTGCCCAGGCAAACATCACTATATTTTTATTAGGATATCTATTGTAACCTCTAATTACAATGTACATACAATCTAAATTAAAATAGCAGAGAGCACAGATCAACAAGGTATTACACTGTACAGTAGATAACCTGAGTGTTAGGGCTAGCCTAGGATTTTCCACGAATAGAGCTCAATGTGGCTGTAGATTTCATGTTGTGGTGTGGATGACAGCCTCTCCATACTTGCATCAATTGTGCCAGAAAGAGGGGTGCCACACATCAAGATGCAAAATAAAAACTTCCTTTATTAAAATATCCAGTAGGAAAAAGTACATTTCTAACTTTCTATACTTTCATGTGGCTGTAGGCATTGTAAGCGCAACTATATATTTTTTTTTTTTTTTTTTTAAATAAAGCAGCATTGCGCCATTGGATTGTATTTTATGTTTATATAGATTGAGAGAATTTATGGAATCTACATTTAAATGATGGCAAATAGATCCTATACGCAATAACAGTTTTTAAGCGCAATTCTTATCACATAAATACTTACATAGTTAGGTTGAAAAAAGACACAAGTCCATCCAATTCAACCATAAAAAAAATCAATAAATAAAATAAAAAATATGGTACAATCCAATATACCCAATTCTATACCCATTGTTGATCCAGAGGAAGGCAAAAAACCCCAGCAGAGCATGCTCCAATTTGCTACAGCAGGGGAAAAAATTCCTTCCTAATCCCCCAAGAGGCAATCGGATTTTCCCTGAAGGCTTACAAGTATGGATGGCAGATACCTTCAAGGCCAGTTCACACCAGAGCGCCATGTGGGAAACCCACATTCTTTGCACATTTCCTGCACTGCGTTCGAAACACACTGCATTTGCAATCTGCAACAGGTGTCAATATTAAGTTAATGACACCCCAAACGCAGGTGACAAACGCAGTTTGTTTTCCCACACTGGATCCCAATTTACAGACATGCCATGCAATGCAGTTGCAGCGAGTTTCCAAAAGTAGTGCAGTGTGGTGCAAATGAATGGGTGAAATTGCACTGCACAGAACCGCATGTGAATTCCCCATGTGACCCAGCCCTCAAATGTTATACTTCAAACTTTACACATTTCAGCTATCATCTGATGTTGTAAGCTGCTCTACTTGTGATGTATTAACTGTTCCATATTCATATCTCATACTCACCAATAGACTGACATTCAGGATCTGTTCCTCTGTGGGTGAACCTAAAGTCAAAGCTGTAACCTCAGAGTCATCCAAAATACTAAAGACCACAACACCATGTGCAGGAACAGAGAGAACATAAGCCACAGAGCGGATAAACAAAGGCAACATGGGAGAAAGGAACTGTTGTTGAGACATTCCACCCAGGCGTAAGGTGATGCTGTGAGAGAGCATTTCATCAGTAATGATGGTCACTTGCAAAGTACACTGTGCAGTTACACGATGGACTCCATCTAGAAACCAAACATAAGACAGAAAATGTCAAATTGGACACAGCGAGAATTCAGATCTGTTATTGTTGTCTACAAGATACAGGAAATACCAGTGATTGTCGATACCTACAAGATACACAGAGACTTAATTTATGATTCATCATGTAACCAAGCAATTACAAGTCCTCCGATTTACTGCATACCTGGGGTATCGGACTCAATTTCATTGCGGGCCGCATCAGCATTATGCTTGCCCTCAAAAGGCCAGTTGTATCTGTAAGACTAGATGTCCAAAGCACCCCACTTCCCCTTACATGAGATGTCAACAGCCCCCCTCCCCACCATCCCTTTTATCACAGTGTACCACCCCCCCAATACCTTGTGCTGCTGCTTGGAAGAACCTGGGGGCAGAGCTGGAGAGCAGAAAGCACAGGGTCTGGAGGAGGACCAAAGAGGGGCTGGAGTAAGCTACATGCTGAGACAAAGTAGGGGCGATGAGGGGGGTTCCGCAGCTCCAGGAGAGGTGCAAGGGCCACGTAAAATGGCTTGGGGGGGTCTGGATTCAGCCTGTGGGCCTTGTGTTTGATACATGTGCTGTATACTAAATAGTTAGTAAATGATTTTGACAACATATAAATGATGAAAGAGGAATTAACCCTAAAAAAAACAAAAAAAAAACATTGCCGTTTACCAATTATTAGATGTGGAGGTGTATTTGTTTTGTTTTATTAGACTTTTTTCCCCTCTGTTTTCACCTGGTGATCTGGCCAGTAACACACCTCCTGTATATGGCCCCTTTCACATGGGCGGACTCCGGCAGGGAATCTGTCCGCTGATCCCCGCTGAGCAGGTGGATGACAGGTCTGCTCCGCTGATGCAAAGCGGACACGGACAAAGCCCATTGTTCTCTATGGTGCAGTCAGATGAAAAACGGACCATCTGTTTGTTTCCATCTGACTGTCAATCGATCCAATCCCCAAGATGGATGGAGAACGGATCCATAGCTAACACTTTATAAGCAGTTACAGCAAACAGCTTTTTCCTTTTGGGATAAATATTTTACATAAATAAATGAAAGTTTGTCTTTGTAAGCACCCTGTCAGCAGTAAACTGGTTTGTCTCAACCCTCTATCTGCTGCATCTCCAGAACAGCTTGTTCTGTTGAAAAACAACATACTTACTGGGTGGATCACCAGATAAAAACAAAGGAACAAAAACCTAAAAAAGAAAAAACTAATGCAGCCATCACATCCAAGAACAGGCAAGCTGCATTATAATAAATAATGATTTGGGGTTTAATACTGCTTGAAGAAAATGTATTCACTGCCAAAGACCGTTAATCTGGCCCAAAACGCTATATGGTGATCAAATGTTCATGCTAGTATCTGGAGATGTCTACAGTCACAGACTGGGATTAACGTTTGATAGACTAGGCAAGGGGTTTTAAATGCCAAAAACAATAATAGGGACACAAACAAATACACATTTGTAGCAGTGTGAGATATAATTTATATATATATATATATATATATATATATATATATATATATATATATATATATATATATATATATATATATATATACATATACACACATACATACATACATATATACACATACATATATACACACACACATACATACACACACACACACATACATACACACACACACACACACACACACACACACACACAGTATATGAGCAGGCTTAGAAGAAAAGTATGGGATCCCCCCCAATTATACTTACCCAGTTGAATGCAGCATCTGTCTGCCGCTGGCTCTAACACTGGGAACCGATCGATCTAACACCCCCCATCGCTCAGCTCTTAGTGCTCCCTGAGCAGAGAGCTAGTGACTGTCAGTCACTGCTCTCATCTCTGCCCCCTCGCTCACTGGAGCGCTGAGCTGTGGAGGCTCTTCGAGTGGCTGAGGCTGAGCTGGGTGCCGGTCCAGACATGTGGGTGGACCCCGACCATATGGTCGCAATCATTCCCGAGCCTGGACCAGATTTGTGAGGTCAGCCCGCTGGCTACTTAAAACGCGTAGAAGTAATCAAATCAGATAGAACGTGTCATATTGTGATATATTTGCCATTTAAGTGTGCCTCTCCTCTTGGGGACATTCTCAGGTTTGGAATCCCCTGAAAGCAGCCTGAATGTAGTATTGAGCTATATTGCTCTTAAAGTGATTGTAAAGGTTCAAGTTTTTTTTTTTTAAACAAACCAACATATCATACTTACCCCCACTGTGCAGTGCGTTTTGCACAGAGTGACCCCGAGCACCGTCTTCTGGGGTCCCTCTGCGGCTCTCGCGGCTCCTCCCGGGATCGTATAACCCCCCTAGGAGAATCGCTCTCCACCTACATGAATGTTGGACTCAGCCCCGTCCCCGGGTCATTACATTTGATTGACAGCAGCGGGAGCCAATGGCAGCGCTATTATCAATCTATCCAATCAAGAGCCGAGAACCCCCAGCAGAACGTGTCTCCGCTGGGTGAAATTCCAGGGCTCAGGTAAGTAAAACGGGGGAGGAGGGGCGATCACTGCCAGGTGTTTTTTCACCTTAATGTATAAGATGCATTAAGGTGAAAACACATGAGGGTTTACAACCCCTTTAATCTCAGTTATTGATCCTCAGTTGATTACTTGAATATATATACGTTACTGTCTGTTGCTTTTCCACAGAAATATTGCAGTAAAGACAATTTCTGTGTTTTATCATAATGTGTGTGTTCCTCATTGGTCATTGCACTTACATTATTACCAAGTGTGCCAAGAGAGGCTTGGGGTTGAGAGGCAGCGTACACAACAAACATACTTAAGCGGCTCCCGCGGGGATAGCGCTACATGTTTAAAAGGAGGACAATATTTCATCTAAAAACAAATTTGCTTTGAATCTAGGAGCCAGCTAAAAAAAGTTGGGAGCCAGTTTTTCTTTTAACTAACAAATGTTTGGGTGGAACGTGTGTAACATGTTCGAGAAGGTGAACGTATCCTTTAACCCTTTCACAGCCAGAGACGTTTTTGTGCTTTTTTGCACACATTTAAAAAACTATATATAAACTATATATAAATCCCCAAACATTATATATTTTCTGAAAGCAAAAACCCTAGAGAATAGAATAGTGGTAGTTCCAATTTTTTATGTCACACGATATTACCGCAAAGCAAACACAAAATGTCAGTAAAATTAACACATCAAAAGTATATTTTAGGAGGCAAAAACACGCAATAAAATTACCCAATTTGTTTGGTAAAATATAAAAGCTGAGGTTGCACTGAGTAAATAGATAACCAACATGTCAAACCTTAAACATCTCAGTACCCTATATTTTCCATAGTCGATGCTTTAAAAGTCCCATATAGGTCATCAATTTAGCGTTACGAAGGAGGTTTGGTGCTAGAAATGTTGCTCTCATTCCAAAGTGTGCGGCGATATAAAACATGTGTATCGCAAAAGACGTTTTCAGGCATGTGTTTGTACGTGCGTGTATGTGGGGGGGCCTCAATTTTTTTGGGGGGGGGGGGGTTGTGTGCTTGGGTGTAACTTACATTTTTTACATTAAAAAAAAAAATCATTTTTTTTAGTTTTTTTTCTTCATATCACGTAAGGGGACAAAAAGCCCCCTATGTGATGATTTTTTTTTTGGTGACAGGTATTAATGAGACATCCAGGGTCTAAGACACCCTGCATGTCTCCTTGTGCTCCACTTGATGGCCAGGGAAACATCTGTTCTCCTCCCTCCCCTCTACCCGGCGGCACCGGCTATGCCAGTCCAGTGCCCACAGATGGGCAAGCAGATCCCAGGAAACATAGCGGGGGGTGAGGGGGGAGAGGGTGGCGTGCGAGGGGTGCGAGGAGCCATCATCTAGAATTATGCAAAAGTAATATGCACAGTTGCAACAGAATACACGCAGTTTTCTGTGCACAACATGGTTTTACCATGAACAATAGAATACCATGTAAACTCAGATTTAAAGTGACACTAAACACCGGTTTAAAAAAAGAAAATTCTATTCAAGTACGTATTTTTATCTGAAAAATGCCATTACATTGCTCTCAGCCTCCTCCAAATTTCCACATTTGTTTTTGTATTTTTCTTTTTGCTGTGGAAATCCAACTTCCTGTTAGAAGGTGGCTATGTTGGTTCTCCATGGTCTCACTGTATGTAGGACGTGGCCACCCTCGCTTGCTCAGTTTCGAGATGGACTAGATTATGGACTATGAACCATGAACTATGGGATTTGTAGTGTATACAGAGCAGTGCACATGACACAGCTAACATGCCCTGCATGTTCCAAAACTTAAGCAAGCGGAAAAAGAGGGATTCAGGAGTTCGGAGAGGATGTTACACTGTGGCAGAAAGACACAGAAATGATTTAAGGAAAAATAGATTATAGGACCATTAAGTAGTGGATGTGTATGGATTTCTTTTGGAGAATAAGGACATCATTTGTTGTCACTTTAAGTACTCTAAATCAATGACAATCAACGTCACCCTACAAAACACAATCATTTCTACTCGTAGGCCATGGTTTCCTTTCCAGTAAGAGAAGAAGCTCATGTATCCTTAAACTTGAGAAAATGTATACACCACTTAGTGATCTTCCCATGCACACACAAATCCAAACCTATTCTGCTCGAATAACCTTCACATAGTATTATTATTATACAGGATTTATATAGCACCAACAGTTTGTGCAGCGCTTAACAAAATGAAGGCTGACATTACAGTTACATTACAATTTGGTACAAGAGGAATCAGAGGGCCCTGCTCGTTAGAGATTACAATCTAAAAGATCGTACCATGTCATATCTTGACTCGGTGCATTTACATTTAATGCCCTAATTCCAAATATAACTCAATTTCTTAGATAATAATTCACAAATAAACCTGCTAGAATAAAAAATGCACTCCTAAAACAAGGAGGGGGGATTGGACTTCCTGACATGAAAAATGAGCATCTAGGATTGATCCCTAACTAGGGTTATACAGAAACACATACCGGTACATGATGGATTGGGTAGCTTTATTACCATGGACAGACAAAAATGATCATCTGTCAAAGCTTAATTGAAGAACTCCCAAAAAGCCAATAAATCAGTCACTATATCCTCAACCACCAAGCAGCCTAAAGCTGAGCTTCAGCCAAAGGACGAAATACACAGACAAAATGCATATGCGAGAGCTGTTTATTTGCCAAAAGGGCTTGTATTTCTGTTCATTGATTGCTGAACTTTACACAGCCCTTGTCACATCACATTCGGTTACCCATCACATTTTGCTACCCGCTAGAGTGCGCATTCGCGACGCCGCCATATGCGTTTCAACACTGTTGTAAGACACCACTTTGCCACAGGGCCCCTCGCGGTCTCACTTCGCTCGCCACACTTCGGGCACCGCCTCGCTTCGCTCGGCATAATTATAATCTAACTCTATGTCTACTTGGATGGTGGGGCTTGAACCTGGATTCAGGGTTGTGGCCACAAAATTCTGCACAAGCGCAGATCGCCACAGTGTTGGAACGCATATGGCGGTGTCGCGCATGCGCAGTCCAGCGGGTAGCCAAATGTGATGGGTCGCCATATGTGACGAAACACCCTGTCAGACAGCAAAGCTATACTGGAGACCTGACCTTTACCTGCTGTGGTTGAGAAATAGAACGATTCACTTCCTTTCCTTTCAAAAAAACAGTAGTCTGGTGGGGTCATCTCTCGTTACTCTGCTCTCTCCCTCCATCAGCATTTTATTTATTTGTTAGAACTTGAGCAGAACTGACTGGCTATTAGTGCCCCCTCACCCCACCACCCAAATACAAATGACTTTAAGAAAATACATTTACAGGTATAGCTTATGCAAATAAATAAATATTACCATATCCTGTCTTTTAGAAGGAGGCCTGGGTGATGTCACTATGCTTTTTAAGAGGACTGGGTGCTCAAAATCCCACAATGGGCTATAGTACATTTTCACTGGACTTTGATTGCCCCACTCTCGTGGGAAGCTTGGCAAGACCACCTGCAACCCAAAAGCATTAGAGGCCAGGTATGTTTTTTATAAGCTTAATTTTTCTCTGGCTTTTTAAGGCCATTTATATTTGGGGATTTGGCCATTTTAATGCATGGTCAGTTTGAATCCCTATTATATGCATGTCTTTTCCTGATGTCTTTTACAACATGCATGGCCATCTCCATATTATATCATACGCTTTTCGCAGCGTTCACGGGCCTTGGGCCTAGAAGGGGTAAAGTAGAGGTGTTGACTTAGATGCAGCCCTCCACTCAACTTGTTAATACAAATGTG
The DNA here is from genome assembly GCA_028564925.1 of Lithobates sylvaticus. Lineage (NCBI taxonomy): Eukaryota > Metazoa > Chordata > Amphibia > Anura > Ranidae > Lithobates > Lithobates sylvaticus. Next base: position 205,877,924 of record CM053027.1, on the reverse strand, counting down.
ACCTTTGGACCCCCTTTAAGTCAGAAATCACTGCCCTAGGCCACTGATCACTTCTGCAAAATAATATTGTGGGGACAGTCCCAACTGACTTATCTCATGCCTGTACTCGTATCTAAGCGATAAGCAAGGATTTTTGCTCCTACTTTCAGCTATGAAAGAGAGAGTGGTTGTTTTTTAACCACTTCAGCCCAGGAGGATTTGGCTGCTCAAAGACCAGAGGACGTTTTACAATTTGGCACTGCACTGCTTTAACTAGTAATTGCGCGGTCATGCAATTCTGTACCCGTACCCAATGCTGTAGGACGCAAACGAAATTTGCGTCCTCTTTTTCCCACAAATAGAGCTTTCTTTTAATGGTATTTGATTACCTCTGCGATTTTTATTTTTTGCAATATATAACGGAAAAATTATATTTTCTACTTTTTGTTATACAAAAAATCAAATAAACTCAATTTTAGTCATACATTTAGGCCAAAATGTATTCAGCCACAATAAGTATATATTTTTTGGTTTGCACAAAAGTTATAGCGTCTACAATCTAGGGTAAATTTTCTGGAATTTACGCAGCTATTAGTTTATGACTGCCTATCTCATTTCTTGAGGTGCTAAAATGGCTAAAATGGCAGGGCAGTACACCCCCCCCCCCCAATGACCCCATTTTGGAAAATAGACACCCCAAGCTATTTGCTGAGAGGCATGTTGAGTCCATAGAATATTTTATATTTTGCCACAAGTTGTGGGAAAATTACAAACTTTTTTTTTTTTTTGCACAAAGTTGTCACTAAATGATATATTGCTCAAATATGCCACGGCATATGTAAAATGACACCCCAAAATACATTCTGCTGCTTCTCCTGAGTATGGAGATACCACATGTGTGAGACTTTTTGGCTGTCTAACCACGTACAGGACCCTGAAAATGAATCACCGCCTTCACTCCTCACTGCCTATCACAGTTTCGGAGGCCATGAAATGCAAAGATAGCACAACCCCCCTGCCCCCCCCATGACCCTATTTTGGAGAGACGTGTTGAGTATTTTGCAGATCTCGCTTTTTGTCACAAAGTTTTGAAAATTAAAAAAATGTCTTTCTTCATTTTCAAAAACAAATGAGAGCTGCAAAATACTCATCATGCCTCTTAGCAAAATACCTTGGGGTGTCTACTTTCCAAAATGGGGTCATTTGGGGAGGTTTTGTGCTATCTGGACATTTCATGGCCTCCAAAACTTTGATAGGTAGTGAGGAAGTGAAATCACCACCCTTACTTTAGAAAGCCTGAAAGCCGTGATTGGTTTCGGGGTTCTGTACACGGCTAGGCTCCCAAAAAGTCTCTCACACATGTGGTATCCCTGTACTCAGGAGAAGCAGCAGAATTCACATATGCCCATGGCATGCTTTTTAAAGCATTTTTTTTAAAGCAAAGGCCCTACAGATTAAAATGGTGGGAGTTGCAATTTTTTTTTCACACAGTATTTTCGCAGCAATTTTTTAAAAAAAACACTTTTTTTATGCACTAAAACACACTTTATTGCCCAAATGTTTGATGAACTAAAAAAGATGATCTTATGCCGAGTACATGGATACCAAACACGACATGCTTTAAAATTGCGCACAAACGTGCAGCGGCGACAAACTACATACATGTTTAAAAGCCTTTAAAATCCTTTACAGGTTACCACTTTAGATTTACAGAGGAGGTCTACTGCTAAAATTACTGCCCTCAATCTGACCTTCACGGTGATACCTCATATGCATGGTGCAATTGCTGTTTAAATATGAAACCAGACCAACGCTTGCGTTCACCTTTGCGGGTGAGCACGGGGGGACAGATAGAAAGTATAATCTAATCAAATATCTTTCTTTCCTGGCAGGCGTGTAAGGATATTGTAGAATATAATCAACTGTCACTTTAAGTATCTCAGTTCCCTATTTTCAAGGCTTCCCTGAGGGTCTTTTTCCCTCCCACTTTGCCTGTGCACATCCGGACTACTGCGATCAGTGTAAGCCTCAATCATAGCTGCGCTGGTGGATTCCAGAGCTCTAGGGATTTTAATAGAGTCAGATATATAGGGATGAGGTTATTTAGAACTACATCACAAACATGAATAGATTTAATATACCTAATGGCCATAAAATATGGTACCCAAAAGTATATGGCACCATTTTCATAATTAAAGGAGACCATGTACATATAAAATAATAAGGATGAAATTATAAATCCAGTTCCAATTTTTGATGGAACTCTAAAGCCTCACACGGTACGATTGTTGGCAGGGGATTGTCTGTTGACAGACTGTTGTCCTAAAATCTTACTTTTGACAATTGTCCAACTTTCAGCCAACAAATGTTGGATGACAGGCTAGTAAATTTTCGGCGGACAACGGTTTGATGTCAGATTTTCGTATGGTCAGTACACTAATCCGTCACACAAAAGTCGAAAGTACAAACACGCATTCTTGGAATAAATGCTCACCAATCATGAAATTAGCAGAAGGGGACCAAAGGGTGGCACTCAAGAGCTGAAATTCCTCATAGTACGTCACTACGTTCATGTTTGTAGCACGACAATTGTGTACTGTTAGTATGCAAAACTAGATCCTGGCACACGCCCTTTTAATAAAAATCAGACGCTCGGTTGGCCAACAATCGTACCGTATGTACGAGGCTTAAGAAGTGCTTTGGAACACTTAATTTGTCTTTACCATCTTCTAATGAACATCTATGCTCTTCAATAACTAATGTACTCAAAAATTCCTATAGGAAAGCATGTAACAAAAAGCAAAATAGCCCCCAGTAGAATTAAACCTATGAGTGTAAATACATGCCCCTTCTTAACCTTGACTATGAAAGGTTTGTTCCAGTGCTGGAAACTTATTGGCAGTGTGGGCTTCCTGGCAAGGAACGATCCAAACACACCTGAGCCCATCCCTACAGGACAATAAGAACCCTTAGAAAGAGATTCAGTGAGCATAAGGGACAGTAAAGACAAATTAAACCAAAGCACTTCTTGGAGTTCCATCAAAAGTCCTCTGCAGCTCTTCAGGTTTGGGTTTTGAAATCCATTACCAGAGATCTCCCTCGAGCAGAGTGTATCAAATGTCTCTGTGTGAGGGAGACCTACTGGATCTACACCTACGATCCTATGACTCCAGGTGGCCTGAATGAGGACCTGAAATCCATTGTATTTTGTGATCCTGTACATTAATTCCCATCTTTTTATGCAAGGTTAGTTATGGACAATCTGGTAAATAAACTACTTGTGCTAACACCATAGTCATCACGGAACATATGCTCAATTGAAAATTCTATCCTCCTTATATGTACATGGTCTCCTTTAATTTTGAAAATGGTGCCATATACTTTTGGGTGCCATATTTTATAGCCATTAGGAATATTGAATCTATTCATGTTTGTGATATTGTTCTAAATGACCTCATCCCTATATATCGGATTCTATTAACATTAAATATTACACTAAATTATGATTTCCTAACGACCCAATGTAAATATAAAAGTATAACATATCCTTATCACTGTAATGATATTATCCCCATAAAGCTAACAATTGACCCAATTGTTTAATGGCATGCATTTTTTGTTTTAAAAAAAATATTTACACTTTCCAATTTCTTTTTATGAATATTTTTTATCTAACAGGACCCTTATGGTCTTTTTCTGAATATGATTCGTCTTAGTGTAAGTATATACCGTATGTATATACAAATTACCTTGTTTAATGACAAGCAGGTGTAATGCATGTTGGCCTGGCTCTGTGTGCTTTGGGGATGGGCCCGCTGGCATGGTTGTCTGCCGGCGCTGCTGTTCCTATATAACCATATTCAACATGGCCTCTACATGTCCATCGCCACACCTCCTGCCCTCCTGTCCGATGACGTTTCAGCTCTCAGCCCAGTCTCTCTTCACCAGCCCTGGAGCTCTGGAATTCATTGGTGCGGCCGTGACTGTGGATTACACTGATCGCAGCATTCCAGATGTGCACAGTGCAGAGAGGTCTATTGCTTGATATGTGCTTCATAATCTTTTATGCTGCGGTCTCTCCCTGTGTTTACTTGTAGAGTTGCTTCTTATGCCGTGTACACATGATCGGAAATTCAGCCAACCGATGAGAGCGATGAGAGCTTTTGGTCAGAAAATGCCGTGTGTATGCTCCATCGGACTTTTGCTGGCGGAATTCCCGCCAGCAAAAGATTGAGAGGAGGTTCTCTATTTTTTCGGTCGAAAATAGTTTTGATCGTAAATTCTGACGCGAAAAATTCCTACGCATGCTCAGAAACAATTCGGCGCATGCTCGGAAGCATTGAACTTAATTTTTTTGGCTCATCATAGTGTTGTACGTCACTGCGTTCTTGACGGTCGAAAGTTCATCAAACTTGTGTGACCGTGTGTATGCAAGCCAAGCTTGAGCGGAATTCCGTCGGAAAATTACTCTGACAGGTGGAGAGTATGAAGAGTGTTCTTGGTTTCTCACTATACAAGGACTGTTCCTGCATATTTTGGACTTTTTAATATATGGACTTTATTTTCACTTTTAACCCTTTACCACCCACCCCTTCTTTGGAAGGGTGTTGGTTCAGTTAACCATTTTTTCCACCCAATGGGGGCACAGACAGCAAAAAAAAATTGACAGGAGTTCTAATTCCTCTCCCCTTCATCCTAGCATTCACTAGACAAAATGTAAGCTCAAGTAATTGTTACTTGTAGTAATTGCAATCACTGTCCCTGAAATATCTATGTAACTTTAAACTTCCATTTATGGCAAAAATTCTTTATTCTACTCATGCACAAGAAAAGAAACTGGGAATACAACCCACAGTTACTCCTACTTTTACACTGATACTTTTAGCCTCGGTTTACACTAGATGCGGTGTGAATTCGCTGTGGATTCCTCACCGCATCAAAATCACAACCCGTTCATGTAAACGGATTGTTGAGCGTATTATAAGTTACTGACACCTCAAAATCGGTTTGGAAAACGCAGTGCGATTTGCAGAATCCGATCGCATGGGTGTGAACACCCATGCAATCCAATTCTGGTTCGCACAAAAAATGGTTCCTGCACGAGTTTGATGCAATTGCAGTGCGATTTAAGCCATACAGATCCATGGCTCAAATCGCACCCCAGAGATGCCGCATGTAATTCACACAGGAATGTGCTGGGCGAATTACATGCGGTGTCAGGCACTGCATCAGTGTGAACCACAGGTTAGGAGTCTAGGAGGAAGAGAACTATAATGAAGGTGTTTAATATGATATTCATATTGTATTGAGATCAACATATTATCAAAGAAAGCTAACAAAACCTAATAAAATGCAATAAAAATTAGATTACTTATATAAAAAATAAAGACAAACATTGTCCATATAATCCCAAAAGGTTGTTAAAAGTGATGGGAAATCAGAAATAAAGTCTCCTATTTGAAGACTCATAAGAGTCACTTTAATTCCGATAATTCCCCATTGTATTACTAAAACTTGGGATCACTAAACCGTCACACTATACAACAAAGAAATTATATTACATATCCCTTCCGGCAATAGTCTTGCATATAACTATAAAAAGTTCTTATCTAGAGCTGCACGATTCTGGGTAAAATGAGAATCACGATTCTTTTGCTTAGAATGAAGATCACGATTCTCAAAAACTGTTTTATTTGAAAAAAAGAGAAGACACCTCCAAGTGCAGCAGCATTAAACTTTTAATTCACCAACAAGTTAAAAACACTTACTAGAGGTGGAGGTTTGGAAACTCATCACTGTATAAAAGAGTCCAGTTTATGGGAGACTACAACCCTTAGCATGCCCCTATGAGGGGGGGGGGGACATATAGCACTGAGGACTGCAACTCCCCAGCATGACTTATTCTCTATGGGGGACTACAATTCCCAGCAAGGACCTGTGTATAGTAGTGAGGAGTCTTCATTACTATACATAGGTCCCTGCTGGGAATTGTAGTCGCCCATAGAGAATAAGTCATGCTGGGGAGTTGCAGTCCTCAGTGCTATATGTCCCCCCCCCCACATAGGGGCATGCTAAGGGTTGTAGTCCCCCATAAACCAGAATCATGCTGGGGGTTATAGTATAGTGCTCAGCACACCATCTAGGAGCCTGGGCTGCCTCTGTACACAGCTCTGACAGTCTCATGTTTCAGGCCCTGGGGGGGGGAGCCAAGTCAGTGTCAGGAGGCGGGGCTGTGACACTGCCGCCCCAGAAAACCGGAGTCTCACCCCACAGGCTGCACACAGGACAGGTGGGATAACAGAGGCTCCTAGAGGTGTCAGATTGTAGAGAGGGGTCTCCTGTGTAATGGGTGTTACTATGACCCCGGTGTTCCCCTCCCCCTGGGGTCCACTGCTGGTGTTCAACTCACCTCAAAACCAGCTCCTCTTCTGTCCCCGCCTCGCTCTTCCTCATTGGAGCGCCTTGCTACTCAGGGCGTAGCTATTGGCCCATCTTGGCGTCAGTCACCACCCTCCGGCCAATCACTGTCGGTAGCAGGGTGCGCTGTACCGCATCACGACGATGACTGACGTCAGTTCCGGTGGCTGACGTCAGTTCCGATATCCACCATTTGCGTTCCACGCTGGTTACGTGGAACCTGCGGTAGGAAAGAAAATCGCGGGTCATCCCAAATTGAAATTGCGTGAGGGGGGTGAATTGAAATCGCAATCATTTCGCGATTAATCGTGCACCTCTATTATCCACCCTTTAGGTACTGCCTCCATGTGTCCATCCATTACCTGGAGTTAATCCACTGATCTTCTGCTGTCACATACTAGGAGATATGCAGATATATGACAGGTGCATGAGAAATAGGTGAACAACAGGGCCACCTGTGTCTTAAATTACCCGAAATGTCGCCATAGTCTACCCATCGTATATCCCCTATCATGTTTGGATGTATTAATTTCTCCTCACCTTTACCAACATTTGTGATTTTTTTGTATAGGAAGGAAGGATGGAAGGGTGGATGGAGTGCCCCCTCCCACCCAGATTAGAGGTCAACATGGAATATATATATATATATTTATAGTAGATGGCATTAGGGCTGAAACAACTAATCAGCATAATCAAATATGAAAATAGTTGTCAACTATTTTCATAATCGATTCGTTGGTCAGCCGAAGTTGGCCTGCATAAAGAATGTATTATTGGTTTACATATCAGAGAGAGAAGAGATACAAAGAGAGAGAAGAGATACAAAGTATCTTTAAGAGATCAAAAGGGAATTTGAACTCTACATAGCCCTAATGCTATCTACTATATATATATATATATATATATATATATATATATATATATATTAGTCCATGTTGACCTCTAATCTGGGTGGGAGGGGGCACTCCATCCGTCTGTAAACGAGGTCAGCTTAACCAAGTTAAAATCAGTATTTTTTGCTAGAAAATCACTTAGAACCCCTAAAACATTATATATATATATACATACACATACACACACATACACACACATACACACACACACACACACACACACACACATATATATTTTTCTTTTATTTTTTTTTAATCAGAGGCCCTAGAGAACAAAATGGCGGTCATTGCAATATTTTATGTCACACTGTATTTGCGCAGTGGTCTTTCAAAAAAAAAAAAAAAACAATAAAGTTAGCCCAATTTTTTGTATAATGTTAAAGATGTTACGCCGCAAGAATCATGATATTTATTCTAAGCAAAAAAATTGTGATAAATACAGAATCGTGCAGCTCTACAATCCTGTCTGAAAATGTGCAAAACAGTTTTATTTTTATTTTTTTTATTCTTTGAACCAAAATTTTGATCTGAGTCTGATGATAGGTACCATATTCAACTTCTGATAGTATATGCATCAGTATATGCATCTCTTCTGTTATTCTCAGAGTGGATTAGATATTTTGTTCCCCAACCATATACAGTAGCTAGTTATTTATCTTTACCACCGCCTATAGATATTCAAGAATAAAATTGTCTTTTTCAAACTTTACATATTGACTAAACTATACAACAAGCTTTTTTTTGAGGTTTTTGTCCAATTAATCGAAACAATGATCGGCCAACTAATCAATTATGAAAATAATCGTTAGTTGCAGCCCTAGATAGCATACACAATTCATTTTTTTTTTTTTTAAAACAACATTGCTTGTCATAATTTAATAAAGTTCCATTAAAAATCTGGAATTAAAACAGAAACGCTGGGACCTCAAAGTGGAAGTATTAGTGACCAAGAGGGCAGGAAAAATCTAAGATATGCCAGACTTTTCAAAGAAGTTTTCGCTAATGGTGTGATAACTAAAAACACTGCAAAGTGGTATGAAGGAGATCAGACGGTAAAGGTGGGGGACCAGTGGAAGAAACTGGATTATTCTAACAAGGTTCTTAAAAATATAGGGAAAGCATCAAAATATAGTTCATCGCTCAGTAAGCACTTTCTGTTCTTTGGTGAATCAAACACTTCTTGACAGACCAACCACACATGGTTTAGTAAATATTTTTCTCTAGCCCTTTTTTCTAGTTCAGTGCCATTTTTCATATAACATGAGAAGCAGCAACAAATGGTTTTAATATATTTCATATCTATATAAACTCATGCACTATATCACACTCAAAAGAAGGAGAAAAGAGGAAAAAGCTAACTTTATACACTAGGACAATCATGCCAGTGGGTATTTTATGGTGTTCTTTCAAGCAGCCATTTACCTGTTTAAAGTGTGTTTCTTTTTAGTTTTGTGATACGAGTATGAAATGGTTAACTCCTGTTTTTTTTTTTTTTTTCTGCAACCTTGAGAAGATTTCCTTTCACTCCCTCAAAGGTGTGAAGTCCCCCCTTAGGCAGTTGTCAAAGGAACAGGTGTCTCTGCTGAAAGATTTCTCCTATCAGATGACAGATGTGCAGAGAAGGACCGGTCAAATCTCCGCTTTCTGTCCGTTTTCATCCGATCCAATCCACAGACGGATGGAAAAATAGGGTTTTCCTCCGTCATCAGTTTGGATCATAGTGGAGACTGATGTCATCGGATGTCAGCGGATCTTCATCCGCTATCCCATAGGGATACATGTATGTCCGTTTTTCCATCCGAAAACGGATGGATGAAAAACGGACATATGGTCCGCCCGTGTGAAAGGGGCCTTACTTTTTGCCACAATGAAAATGGCTATCAGGACAAATATAGAAGGCAAATCTCCTAAGCAGGGACATACAGGAAAAAAGCATGACAGAAATTGTAAGCATTACCTCCTAACCAAATCTTACAAAAAAAAAAAGTAAAAAATGGTTTGGGTTCAGATGTCCTTTAATAATTTAAAAAGTGTCACTAAACCCACATCATTAAAAACTGTCAGTACATGTTGTTCATTCTCAGTCTCAATGAGATTGGTTTTCTGTATTCTGTAAAAAACCTGGTTGATCCTGCTATTCACTCCCTCCTCGTCTGTGTCCCCACTGGAGCCTGAGATAGTGTAATCCAGCTGCTGCCACATCTACTGAGCATGCTCCAGTTTCAGTACCCTGGGCTGTGAAGCCCACATGACTACAAATGAGATCTGCACTAATTTGTTTATCTCACCAAGAACTCTCCTGTTCAGGTAGTAGAGCTGCACAATTGTTAAAGAATCGAGATCGCGATTCAACTCCCCTTGCGATTTTAACACAGCATTTCCTCGAGTCAGTGCAGAGAGTTCTCTGCATTTGCGCAGCGGTCTTTCAAATGCAATAATTTTGGAAAAAATACACTTTAATGAATAAAAAAAAAAAAAAATCAGTAAAGTTAGCCCTTTTTTTGTATGATGTTATGCCGCAAAAATCGTGATCTTTATTCAAAGCAAAAAAATTGCGATTCTCATTTTAGCCAGAATTGTGCAGCTTTATCCAGGAGACTGGCAGCATTTAAAATGGTTGTATTGCCCCAACTGCTACACTTTTTTCGAACAATGCCAATACCGGTACATAACCACTACTTTACCTCTTAATCAATCTATACTAAATCAATATCTCTGGCTTTTTTTTTTTTTTTAAGTCCGTAGCTGCAAATACTGCAGCTGCTGACTTTTAAAATATGGACACTTATCTGTCCAGGGCGCCCGCGATGTCGGCACCGAAAGCCGATCTGTCCCTCGGCTGTCGGGTGCTCCCGCCACCATCCTCTGTAAGGGAATCAGGAGGTGAAGCCGCAACGGCTTCACCTCCTGGTTCCCTACTGCACATGCGTGACTCGCGCTATCCCACTGGTCCCTGCTGTTTTCTGGGACCCGTGTACAGAATACAGCGGGGGGGGGCAGGAAGTGGCGTAGATACCGCGGGTGCTTAGGGTAACTATGCCCATAAGTGGGAGAAAAATACCTGTATTAGACAGGTATCTGCTCCACCCTCCCCCTGAAAGGTGCCAAATGTGACACCGGAGGGGGGGGGGACCGGAAAAGCGGTAGATCCATTTTTGGGTGGAACTCCGCTTTAAGTTGTTAAACCGATTTCCTTTACAGACCTAAGTTCATTCCTTTGATCTAAAAGACCCAAGAGATACATCGTTTCTCTTTATCATCATGGCTGAGTTTTTTTTTGTCTTTTGACAGCTCTGAGCAGAGAAGGATCTGCACTTGTTACATAGAATTGAGGAAATACTGTATTAAGAGCGTGAGGGGAGTTGTATCACAATAACAATTTTTGAACGATTGATCATGCAGCTCTAATACCTGGTAAGAACCTACTAACCTTTTTATTATCAGGATTCCTCAAACCACCAGACGTACCTCACATATCGCCCACCATCATAGCCTCGTTATCTGCTTGGGAATTTCTACAAACCCTACCTAACACTGATTGGGTAACCACTCCTAATTTATTGTTGGGCCACTGGACTAGCAAGGGTATTTTGTGGCTCTATGATCTCTTTAGCAATGATTCCCTGAAAACCTTTCTAGTAGGGCTGTGGAAATTAAAGATTAATTCCTCGATTAATCGTTAATTTTTTTTTGATCGGTACTCACCTCTCCAACGGCTTCTGGGTCTTCAGGGAGTTCCGTCGGAGATCCGGTGACGTTGCGAACATCGACGTCACCGGACTTCTCCCAACTTCCCCAAGTGCCTCCATCTTCTAATGAAGGGAAGGGGGGGGGGAGAGTCCGGTGATGTCGAAGTTCTGATTGAACGTAACGCGTACGGTGGAGGAGCTATGCATGACGTCACCCAGTTATTCTCCTTTGCAGGATAAAAATATATTCTTTAAGTCTTTACCATTTCTAGCCTGGGAAATGGATGTAAGTCCACTAGGAATGTAAACTTATGGGAAAAAATGCAAAAACGACATCTGCGATGGTATCTAACTTTAAATTGTATCTCCAAATTTAAGCCCCTTTCCTCCAATCTTTGCTTTAGGGGGGTGGCCAAGTAGGCACACTATTCCACCAATTATGGAATCTAAATCAGATTTAGGTGAGTATTTAGGGGTAGCGGGCTACTTTTAGTACTTTAATGCAGAGAACTTTTTAATACTTTAATGCAGAGAATGCATTAAAGTATTACTAAAACCACAACAGTAAAAAAATCAGTCTGTATATGCAGTAAAGCATGATTTTTATACCCACTGTGGAACATAAGGGGTTAATCCTCCACATTATGTAAAAAAAGCGGTTTGATCCTGTCATCTCTGATCCTCCCTTTCTTTTACTGTCCCGAATCAATCTGCTGCTAGAACAGAGTCTTGGAGGCACTCAGGGTCCTGGGTTTAGTAACACTTTACAGCGGTGTTTCAGATAAAAAAATTTTTTTTTTAAAGTCAGCAGCTAAAAAAAAAAGTAGCTGCTGACTTTTAATAAGTACACTTACCCTACCAGGGCGCCCGCGATGTCGGTCGTAAAGGCCGAGATGTCCCTCGGCGCTCCGGTCCCAGCGCTGCCATCCTCAGTAAGGGAAACAGGCAGCGAAGACTACGGCTTCACTGCCCGTTTCCTACTGCGTGAGTCGCGCGGCGCTTTGTGAATGGGACGCTCTGTGTTAGGGAACACAGTTCCCATAACACAGCGCGCCCCATTACCCAGAAGACAACGCGGCGGAGGACAGAAGAACGAAGATCACCGCGGCGTAGGAAGGAGGCAGATTAGGAAGACTGCCTAGCAACAGGGATTTCGGATCAGGTAAAACCTTTTTTTTTTTTTTCCAGAATATTAATACTTTTTTTTTTTTTAGGGTGTTCCCCCACTTTAAGGTAAAAGAAACGTTTACCTTTACAACCACTTTAAACTTAAAAGTCCCACCTGTTCCGTAGATCACAGAAGCTATACTTCCGTTTATAATGCAGCAGTTGAGTGGTCCATAAAAATCTTTCTAGCAACTTTATCAGGCTGTATTATCAGCCAAATTGGACCATGCTGTATTGGGCCTGAATCAGGATTGTGTATATGGAGATTTTCTATGCATTTATCTTTTTCTACTGGTTAAAGTAATATTAAAAAGCACCTTTAACCGCTTCAATACAGGGCTTTTAAACACCCTTCCTTACCAGAGCACTTTTTGCGATTCGGCACTGCGTCGCTTTAACTAACAATTGCGCGGTCGTGCGACGTTATACCCAAACAAAATTGACGTCCTTTTTTTCCCACAAATAGAGCTTTCTTTTGGTGGTATTTGATCGCCCCTGCGGTTTTTATTTTTTGCGCTATAAACAAAAGAAGAGCGACAATTTTGAAAAAAAACACAATATTTTTTACTTTTTGCTATAATAAATATCCCATTTTTTTTAAAAAAAACAATTTTTTTCCTCAGTTTAGGCCGATACGTATTCTTCTACATATTTTTGGTAAAAAAAATCGCAATAAGCGTATATTGATCGGTTTGCGCAAAAGTTATAGCGTCTACAAAATAGGGGATAGATTTATTGAATTTATTTATTTATTTTTTTTACTAGTAATGGCGGCGATTTGCGATTTTTTTTTCGTGACTGCGACATTGCGGCGGACACTTCGGACACTTTTGACACATTTTTGGAACCATTCACATTTACACAGCGATCGTTGCTATAAAATTGCAATGATTACTGTGTAAATGTGACTGTCAGGGAAGGGGTTAACACTAGAGGGCGCTGGAGGGGTTAATGTGTGTCCCTAATAGGAGTGATTCTAACTGTAGGGGGAGGGGACTTAAGGGGAGGAGACCGATCATGTGATCCTCTGTACTGGGATCACATGATCGGTCTCCTCCCCGCTGACAGGACGTGGTGCTGTGTGTTTACACACACAGCTCCACGGTCCCGCCCGGTCCCGTTGTTTTAACGGGCAATCGCGGGTGCCCGGCGGACATCGCGGCCGCCGGGCACTCGCACCGGGTCCCGAGCGATGCCGCGGGCGCGCGCGCGCGCCGCCCGGCGCGCGGCGCGCGCGCCCCCCAGGCGGCCGGGAACCCGAGGACGTCATATGACGCCCACCCAGGATGGTAGATCCACCTTGTGGGCGTCATATGACTATGGGCGGGTATTGAAGTGGTTAAAAAAAAAAAAAAAAAAAAAAAAAACATGTCATACTTAAGGCCCATACACACAATCGGACCAACTTTCTGCCAACAAAAGTCCGATGGACCAAAGTCCGACCGTGTGTACACAAAACCAACGGACTTTTGTACAAACCAATGCAGAACCAATGCAAAAGATCAGACAACAATACAGAAGTTGACCAAAGGTGGCGGTAAAGAGCAGAAAAACCAAGTAATATGGTGAAAGTTGGCTGAAAAAGTCCTGCCGTGTGTATGCAATACCAACTTGGGGCCAACGCCCTTTGGACAAAAATCCACGGGAAAGTTGGTCCACGGTCCGATCGTGTGCATGAGGCTTTACTTGCATAGAATGCATGAAGGTAAAAAAAAAAACCTTGAGCCTTTCCAACCTCTAAACTAGATGGACTTGTGTCATTTTTCAACTATATGGAACTATAAGCTGCAATTCATTAATGCGCAAATTATATGCTTAATAGTGCTAATGTTATTTGTCAATCTGCTGTGGTCAATTATTTAATTTTTTCCCAACTTTCAGTATAATTCAGAATCCCGTTTTATGCAAGTTTAAACTACGTCTACTAGGTGGAAGAAATGAGAACACGAAGAAAGCTAAAAACAAATGACCGCGATAAAGGAGGTCTAAGCGACAAAAATGTATTTCCACAAAGGAAAATATTTGTTCATCCATACTTTTTAGAAAACAGTCATCATCCTCCCCACCCATGAGCCTGCAGGTCTGGTTACAAGGCAGGATTTCACTACTATTTGCCCTTCCCCCAACAGGTGTCAATAGAAAGGCTGAAATAATGTGCCTTTTAAGTTACAAGCTAGCTGCAAAGAAGTGCGATCAATTCATTACATTCCATTGCATGATAATGGACAGTGATGTATTAGTGGGAAAGACACATACGATTATAAGAGCTTATACATGATGCCCACATGCTTATGCCAGGTATCTTGGAATGTAGTATATGTACATACCCTGCAGAAAGGATATCTAGTATACCTGCATATTAAAAGGAGCCTATTGATTAAGTAGTTGAGAACCTGAATGACTTTGCAAATTCTTGCTTTGATAGTCTGACACAATATACTACCGTTTCTCCATGTCTTTGTAAAACAATCTACAGGCTAACCATTAAAAAAAAAAATGTGTGAAAAGGCGTGGCTCCCAACTGTCCCCGATATGGAGCAACGTCCCTCTGTCCTTCTTTCCTTCTCATTTGTCCCACATTTTGGTCTATTCTATATAGTTGTATATAAAATGCACTTTATCTTTAACCACTTCCCACCCAGCCACTGCATATGATTATGTACGGCCGGGTGGGCGATCTCTCCTTCTTAAATTTATTTTAAAAATAGCCTTTACAACAACTTAAAGTAACACTTACAGATATCCCCCCTTTGTGACAGGACAGTGAAAAAAGGAGCAGCAAAATGATGAATGCATCTTCGTCATTCAAGCGGATCCTCACTGTATCTGCACCACAAACCGAAAACACTATTGAGTCAATTTTCAATAATCAAAACAAACTCTTCCATCCACATCTCCAGAAATCACTTTGAAACCCCCCCCCCAGCATTTCTGTCTGTGGCCATCTCGAGTAAGGGCAAATGATAAGGTCAAATGGTACAGTGGTAAGGGCAAATAATTCCTGTAGCATTTACTTCCTGGAATCCATGTTCCCATAGGTCAGGCATGCATCCAGGAGAGTGTGCTTAATTGAGAAAATCAATTTTCCTCTCCTAAAGACTCTTAGGAACAGTGACGCGACCGATGCCGAATCTGCAAGATGGGTCGATCCGGTCCAAGCTCCCCCATCCTCCCCTCATCCAAACGCCCAGAATGAGACTCGCATAGAACGGTCCAATCACACGAGACCAAAAACACAACAACAACATTGATTTGCCAAAACAAGCCAACACACACAGTGCTCAGCCTCAAATCACATGCCCTTCAAAAGTCTACGGACCCAATAGACACCCATTAGTCCGGCACCACACACACACATATGAACAATTGTGGGCTCCTTGAGGGTGTAGGGACCAATATGAGTGTGCAGTGTACAGGGATAGGGACAATTGTACATACTCACTCAGGTTGAACTGGATGGACTGGTGTCTTTATTCAACCTTACTAACTATGTAACAAACTACAGTTTCCATTCCTCTCATTTTTTAAGGAATGACAACATGACCAACAGTGGAATAGACTAGTGCAACTAAACTACTTCACCTCGTTACCAATTTGCGATAAATAATTTAACCAACTTTCAACATGACAAAGCAGCCCTCCTCCCTGGCAAACCTCGGGGGGAGGGGGGGGTGGCACCAATGCTCTCCTTATCGACTGGCCACCACTGCTTGGGATGTATGACATTGTTTGCCTAGGTAAGAAACCAGGAAGTAAATGTAAAATATGTTTAAAACAAGTAAATATGATATACTTTCATAACCATTTACTAATTGCTAGCAACAAGAGGATTAAAAAAAAAATCAATGTTGATTGGGAGAGTGAAATTCCACTTTCAGATATCTCCTCTTATCAGCATGCTCCTTGCACTGCAGAAAAATGGTTCGGCTACCTGTACTGCTTCTCCCTCCACTAGTCTGAGCTCTGGTGTACATGGACTGCAAGAGGCTGACATTCAAATGTAGGTACTTACACTGCTTGCAATAAACAAAAAATAAAAGGTAAGAAGGTATTTATGCTAACAAAGCTATATGATGTTGTGTATTTTGTATTTGCCTCGGAGGTCAGTCTAGGGCAGCCCATACACTGATCATTTTTTTTTAGTTCAACCAGTGAGCTGAACAAAAATAAATAAATAAAAAATCTGATGCCACCATCTACACATTGGATGTGGAGTCCTCCCACTGCGCTACTGTGTTCTGACAGCGGAGATCAATCGAGAAAAACCCAACAGGCTGGTTGTGCCGAAGTTGATCAGTAAATTGACTTCTATACAACCAGGGTTCCCGTACATGGTTCGAAATACGGCTGGTTCGGCAGGGAATTTTGATTTAAGTATGGCCGCCTTCATGGTACAGGCTTTCTAAGCTGGTTTATCTATTCTATTCTAATCCGAACAATGGTCTCGTGCTCGTTGCTTAGCTAGTTTTATCATCACCATGAAATCCAGTAGACACCCAGAGTACCTTAGGAACCCAGTCATGTAAGAAAACTGTAAATTCCAGAGATAGTAACTGGATCTCCATGTAATGTACTGACATACTAGAGAAGTGGAAGAACTTTCAAATGCTGAAGGCAACAAAAAATAAGGAGGGGAAGGAAGAGATACATTGTGTTGCAATGTATGCAATGTGTTTTGCAAATCTTAAAAGAAAGTTCGATTTTGACAAGTTCTTTTAATTTCTGACCTGCACGTGTTATATAAGCAAAAACACAGCAATCATATAACCTTCCAAGGTTACCACTAAAGACAGACTTTCTAATCAACATGTCCTAAAATTGCTTTTTCAGCCTCCTATTGTTATTATTACACTTCATAAGAACCCAGCTTTGTAAATATTTTCTACGGTCGGCCAAAAAAACAAAGAATTTTTTTTACACAAAAAGATAAACAGTGGCAAGTGGTTCATTACAGCCATCTTATTACAGTACAGTATTTGTTACCAGGAAGCTTCACATATGGCTTAGATGAGTGCCAAGGGAAGTAGAAAAAGGACAGCTGAGGAACAAAACATTAAAAAAAAACGCTTGGAGGGGGATGGAGAAAAGCTGTTGTATCAGCCATGGCATTGTTAAAGCCAATCTCTAGGGAAAGGAAAAATGCTCCCTCGCTGTGGGCTGCCCACGCACTGCAGGGGTTAAATGCTAATTTAAGTCTAGGAAGCAAGGAAAAGCTATTTAAGGGCTCATTCACATCAGCGGACTGGGGAAATTGGTAAAACCAGGCAGACGAGCCACAGTTCTACCGCCCTCTACCTGCTTGCTGTACACTAATATGCAGCTGCTCAAGGCAGTACACATGCCGCAGTCGCAAAGCACAGCATTGTAGCCGCTAAAAAAATTCAACATATTCGGCAGACGTTACTCCCACCAAACGTGACCCATGCAGGCATAAGTGCTGGTTCACACTGAGGCAGCACGACTTGCAAAACGACTTCTATATAGAAGTCAATGCAAGTCACCTCAAGTCGCCCCCAAAGTAGTACAGGAACCTTTTTCTGAGTCGGAGCGACTTAAGTCATTCCCATTAGAACGGTTCCATTGTACAGAACAGAACATGACTTGTCAGGCGGCTAAGTCGCCTGACAAGTCGTCCCAGTGTTAACCGGCTCTAAGGGTCCCTGCTGCGACCATGTGCAACATTTACAGGCTGTGAGGAGGCATGTAAAATGCCCTCCGAAGAGCATTCCGAATGCAGAGAGGAAAACTGTGGATAGAATTCAGCAGTTATACTCACTACAGGCTACCTGCAGAAAACTACAGTAAGGCCTGATTCACACCTATGCATTTTTAGTGCTTTTTGCATTTTGCAGATTTGCACTACAGTCCATTTAACATGGTTTCCTATGGAACACGTTCTGTAGTGCAAATCTACAAAATGCAAAAAGCACTGAAAATGCATAGGTGTGAGTCAGGCCTAAGGAGGATACAAGACCAGTCATCCTGCACAAGGAGAAAGGGTGCAGCACTGACTGATCTTCATTACAAGAAGCTCCTGTTTGACTTCAAGTGTTACTAAACCCAGGAGCCTGCAGTCACTATATCGGGTCTCCCACAGTACACAGAACATGGAGATGCAATCATTTTAGTAAATATAAACAGCTAAATACCAGTCTTGTGACTTTTATCAAAGCCTGGTTAAAGCTTGTAGGAGTTTTCATACTGCACTGGCTGTCCTATTAGGAATTCACGACCCTGACCCTCTAGCTGGACAGTGCTGATTGGCCCTGTGCTGATCGTATGCATTCTCCCAAGAAGAAAAAAAAACTCTTTCAATACACACCAAACTGAGCTTGTGTCGCCTGACTCCATTTACTCTGTCTTATCGGGACGTGTTTTGGGGGCAATGCAAGAAGGGGAGGATCTATGTATACAGCCTTTTTACACAAGATGATTAATCCCTTCCACAGTGAGTATAACAATCATGCTTTACTGCATATACAGTACAGTGCCTTGAAAAAGTACTTATTACTCTTAAAATGTTCCACATTTTGTCGCGTTAAAACCAATTAGCTGTCGGCTAATTGCCAGCTCCCATCTCTCTCCACAGTTACTCACCTATTGATGATCCTGCTCGTCAGTCTTGCCTACTTAAGCCGCCCAGTCCAGAGGAGCTCTGCCTTCGCCTTGGTCACATCACAAGAAACTATCTCCTGTGTTCCTGTTTAAAGACTGGCTTTGCTGACATCCCTTCTGGCTCCAGATCCTGCTTGCTGTTCCACTACATTGGTCCCTGACTTCTGGCTTGGTTGACTATCCGTTCCAGTTACTGAAGTTTGGCTATGTTTTGACTCATTACTATTGACTGTTTGGTTTTAAATTATGACCCCATGGAGGGGACATTGTATTGATGTCAGATTGACATGATAATCTTATGTTCTTTCTAGCTCTGATGAAGGGGGCACATAGACCTCCGAAATGCGTTGGCTATTTCTTGATTTGTACCCTAAACTTTATTGGAATAAAGTTGTATCTGGACCTCTTAGCAGTGGCGTAGCGCTTAAATTTCAACCCTTCTTCCTTTAAGACATGACTGCCTGAAAACTCACGTGAATACCTTCTGTGAGAAATTAATTATTTTTCAGAAAAAAAAAAAAAAAAAAAGATTCATGCATTAGGAAACACTTCCAGGAGCTCTTACTCTATATTGTGCTCTGTGCCCGCAACGAATACAAAACTGCATGTACAAAAGGGAAAGTATATGCTAAAGGGAAAAAGAACTGGCTCCTTTTGGCCTCCATATTCACATAATATGAAATATGTTCAGAGTCTGTAGCCCCCACCCCCCTTACAGATTTTAGGGGCTTCTTCTTTAGGCATCTATAAATGAAACAAGTTAAAAAAGAGGGACTCAAAGTTCTTAGCGGAAAACAAGTGTGATGACATCATCCCCCGTAAACGAAAGGTTCGTCAGTTTGGACCTCCGGCTGACATAATAGTCTACCAGAGTCGGAGGACTGCACTCGCTATTCACTGATTGTAGTTGCAGTACGGTTGCAAGCTCCAATGCAAAAAAAATGAATAAATTGAATTTTTTATTAATACAGGTGTATTTATAATTTTTTTTGCAAAAGACGTACTTTGACTTCAAGTACTTTAACCAGCCTAAAGAATGTTTCATTTACTGACTTGTGTAAACAGCTATGTAAGAAAATATAAAACAAGTGTCTGCAGGGGCCTTAAGGGCCACACAGTAAGCGCTGAAGGGCAACAGGTTAGGCATTGGAGATATAGAGGGTTTAGTGTTAAAAGGAAAAAAATAAATTCTATACAAAAGCGAAAACTTGATTCCACATACAAAAATATCCCTCTGCGAAGTGAATGGAATTAAACATGTAATAGAATGCTTGCTTTAAAGTCACACAGTATGAAAACTATGTTGAGGCAAGAGAGAAAAAAACCCTACAGCAGATCAGTAGGTGAAGAAATACAAAAGCTATACAGAAGAACAGGTTCCATGTCACTGTAATTGGATATGTGCTAAGAGGTCATTACTTTATGTCTATTCAAAACCTGGGCGTAAATGCTGAAAGCTGAGCCAAGGAAAAGCTATGTATTCAAATTTATCCCAACTCTAAAAAGTATGAGCAGACTCCTTTATAGCCCCCGTTCACACCTGAGCAATCTGTTATGCGTTTCCTGAAGTGTGACAACGCTCAAATGTAAAGATTCCAAATAAATACAACAGTGCCTGTTTATACCCGGGCAGGACATCATACTGCCGCTTGTTGCACAAAAAAAGTAATGAGCTATTTTTTGGGGGGCAGAATTGCATGTTTTGTTGGCCTCACCCTTTAAAAAGTGCGCCTGAAACATGAGACGCAATGGTTTTGGTACTCTTTTGCACCTACCAACCGTTCGTTTCCTCCTGGCGACTCTAGACCTGTGAACAAAATGTGGGATTCAGGAGTGTCCATGTGGATGTTGAGACTTTCATCCGACTGGTGAGGACCCACAAGAAGCTCCACACTATGGTTGCCACCTCATCCCAAACACACATAAATTACACAGGTTCTGATGCCAATTTAATGCAGATAAGACACCAAATTACTACCTTAATCAGCCACAGAATCTGTGTAATTCATATGTGTGTTCGGGTTTAAAGGGATGAGGTGGCAACCCTACTCCACAACACCAGTGATGCCCATTACAAGAAACATGGCATAGCAGACATGGCTCAAGAGCTTTGATAGCACAAGACACCACAACATAAAAAAAAATTAAAAATAGGAGGATGATATAAAGGACCACCACAACATATGATCTCACACGATACTGCTTCCATTGGCCAAAACAAAAATGCTTAAAACTTTAAAACCATATGAAAAATGCACAAAAGCACACAAAATGCGCCACAAAACTGAAAAAAAGTGTGTAACCTGTAACCTACAAACAAGAGCACAACAACCGGGTTCAATTCAAGACACATAACAAGCAGTTTTTACACATGTAATACATTTTTTTGCTTTTATCAAAGATGGAAGAAATATTTCATAGGACTCTTCTGTAAAAACAAAAACACAAAAAAAATGTATTAGGTAGGATTTGCTTTCTACTTGATACAAGCAGGGAATAACAGTGCTCCGATCATGTTACAAGATGTTACTTATTAAAACAAAGCTCTCCTCCCACCACTATTCACCATAAGGTGCCAGATGGTAAGGAAATGCAAATTTCCCCTCTTCCAAGCTGTGCCACTGGAGCCTGGAGAAAAATCACAACTTCGGGGTATAGGGAAAATAATGAATAACCCCTTCTGACTGCGCTCAGTGCCAGGGTGACATATTGCCAGGCTAAATTAATGTTAGGGTGTGGGGAGCTGCCAGGCCTACGCAAACGAAGTTATGCAAGGTGCAATGGCACAGCAGAGAGGGGGGCAGTTTATAATTGTCCGTATAAGGGGCAGTGGATTAGTTCCACAGTCTGTAAAAGAAATGCTGATAGTTATAAAAAAAAAAAGAATACAATTTTTTTTTTTTAAAAACACAACATTAAAATAAGTATAAAATACTTCATATTGGTACTTTCAAATCCTTTTTCAATTTAATATCATAAGCAAAAACACATATGCGTTGTTTTTTTATGCATTTTCTGGGTACCTATTACCCAGCATGCACCTTTGAAACGTGAACATTGGACTCAAAAAACGCAATGCAGGTGCATTTTTGCCACTTTTTCTATTCGTTTTAACGGGGACCTGCATTTTTGGTGCAGTTTTGAAAACTACAGCAAAGATGCAGCATGCAGGACTTTTCAAAATGCACTGCACCCACAGCGTCCCATAGGATTTCAAGATATTACATTATTGTTGCGTTCTCAGCACAGTAAAATCGCAGAAAAAAAACACGTCAGTCTGAAAGCAACCATAAAAATGTTGAAACCAGGGTGTATAAAATATTTTTTTTTAAAAATTGATTTTTTTTACTTTTATCACATTTATTTAAAAAAAATGCTTTTGGAGTAAAAATCTATCTAAAGATAGTTTTCTATTTAAGACAGAATATAATTTAGTTTATTCAGCATGAAATGGAGCTTAGTTATGTAGCATATTACAATTTTTGGTAAGCTCATTCAATTAATCCAAGCTCTGCAAGCTGAGATAACATGCACTGCATTGATGCATTCACACAATTTCACAGTAACCATAAGATAAAACAAAGTTCAGGAATATTACTTTATCCCATTGTTTTGGAAATCTATGTACACTACAAACTGTATTATTGAATCGGTTCTGATATAGCTGTATTACTAACCTGACAGCTTATTATTCTAAAATAGGAAACCTTGAGTCCTTACATTAAAAGAGCACCTGTCATTTCAGATCCATCATGGCAGCGCCTGTTAGTGGGCATCCACTCACCTGCTGCCGCCACGTCCCTCACCTTGTTGTGTCACTGCCGCATCACCAGCCGTCCCATTAAAGTAACTGGAACTGTTGGTGAGTCAACAGCGGGTCAGAGGAGGAGCTGCTGCGGGACAGAGATGACAGTTGCGCTTTAATTATGATTTAAATCAAACCTATTTACTAGTGATTTAAATCAACTTGATTTAAATCAAAACCACCCTAGTTGAACTCGATTAAAAAAAATAAAAATAATACAGGCATACCCCACTTTTAAGTACACAATGGGGTTTATTTACTAAAGCTGGAAAGTGCAAAATCAGGCTCACTTCTGCATAGAAACCAACGAGCTTCTAGGCTTTATTACCAAAGCTTAATTGAACAAGCTAGGGTTAGAAGCTCATTGGTTTCTATGCAGAAGTGAGCCTGATTTTGCACTTTCCAGCTTTAGTAAATAAACCCCATTGTGTACTTAAAAGTGGGGTATGCCTGTATCAATATTTGTCAGATTCTACCTGAATACTGATACTAATGAAGCCAGCATAAGACCTTAGCAACTATGTTGCATAAGGCCCCATTCACGCCTGTGAGTTTTATGTGCAGTTTAGGTGTGCTGCTTAAAAAAAAAAAGTGTGGGATGCATTTTTGAGGCGCTTTGATCAAAAACGCACTTTCTACAGAGTTTAAGGGTAACGCGCCTAAAGTGCAACATACCAAAAAGAACACTGCACTGATATGAACCAATTCTAAGGCCTATCTAAATAATCAATCCATATGGTTCAAATCTGCACTAGCGTAAAAAATAAATAAAAAAAACAGTTCTGCGTTTATAAAATACGTCATATGTACACAGTAGTGGATATGACAGTCACCAAACAGTCACATCTTCCTGGTGCCTGTATATTACATTTCAGTGATTGTTTCACCTGCGGTGAATGTGAATAGACCCCCTACTCTGAGTTGGTATGGTCAATATGTTCCTTTTTTTTTTTTTTTTACAAAAACACACAAAACGCATCAGAAAAGCTGCAGCGTTCCAAGTTTTCTTTGTGGTTCATTTCAAACAAATCACCTACTTAGATATATTCTAGCCATGCGTGCAAAAATGATAGATAGGTCTCTCTGCAGTCATGTCCCTCAGCAATGCCCAGGGCAGACAATCCGATACTATACAGCGATAACAAGCATTCAAGTATGACAAAACTCTTTGGCACCAGACAGTAACGCACGCATGATTACATATTCCTCATACAAACGAGAACTACCATAGCACCTTGCAAGATATAATAAATCATAATTGGGAAAACAAACATGGCTGCATTGCAATAAAGCAGCAGGTACAGGTGAGCAGGTTACAATGGATCTACAGTACACATACTGGAACTCTTGCTGAGAAATATGGTGGCTACCATTGTGGACCACCTTAAAAAGGTTAGTAGACTGGCTACTGTGCTTATGAGTCACAGACCCATAACAAGCAGGCAGATCAGGAAAGTCAGCCTTATCTGCATACTTCTGGGTTAGTGAAACAAAGCATTGAGGTCAACTGGTCAACACATCAGGAAGGCAGGCAAGTAGCAACTGCCGAATAACAAGACTGCAATGGAATCCTTTACATTAGGTCATAGGAATGATATCTTTTAAGGGGCGGTTCATGCCAGAATCGCAAACACCGTACATTTTGTAGGCACCAGATCTCATGGTACAGCCGTACAATGCAATTTGGTGCTGCGAGTGTTCCAAAAGTAGGATATGCACTCAAATGGGCTGTCAAATCGCACTGCAGGCAAATGTACAGGAATCGCACAAGTACATAGACCACCCTCCTGTGCGATTCTTGTGTGCTCCCCTGCAGTGCGATTTGACAGCTCATTAATTAGAAGGGGCTGTAAATCGCACCGGACCGCACAGAAATTAGTGCATGCTCTACTTATGAAAAACACACCGTACCACATTGCATGGTACTGTGGAACAATGTGATCTGGGACCCGCAAACGCACTGTGTTGGCAATTTACCTTAAGAGTGCCATTAATAAAGTTTTGGTACAGAGATTGCAAAGGCACTGTGTTTTACACACAGTGTGGGAAACGTGCACAGAACACACCTTTCCAGCACCGCGTTCTGGTGTGAACTAATGCCCCGTACACACGAGCGGATTTTCCGTCTGAAAAATCTTGGATGGTTTTTCTGACGGAATTCCGCTCAAGCTTGGCTTGCATATACACGGTCACACAAAAGTTCTCAGAACTTTCGACCGCCAAGAACGCGGTGACGTACAACACTACGACGAGCCGAGAAAATGAAGTTCAATGCTTCCGAGCATGCGTCAAATTGTTTCCGAGATAGAAAAACATATTTGAGAAGCACACCCTAATGCGTTTAGATTCAAGATTTGTCGCAGTAAGTGGGCTTAGCACTATATAACCATATAGAGTGACCAAACCCCTGTATTTTTTGAATATGTTCAGGTGTTTTTAAATAGCCCTGCAGGAAATGTCATTCTTGAATGTGTGCACTGTAATATGTTCGGAATTGTCGCGTAGGAAATTTGCGCGTCGGAATTGCTACAGACGAACTCAGTTTCGGATAGGAACTTTTTCCGACCGAAAAATAGAGAACCTGCTCTCAATCTTTTGCTGGCGGGAATTCTGCCAGCAAAAGTCCAATGGAGCATACACACAGACTCATCGGACTTTTGCTGGTGGGATTTCCGATCGTGTGTGTACGTGGCATAACCCTAGAAAAAGTAACATAAAACAATGTGATCGGATCAGCAGCAGTCCTTCGATGTGGCGGCTGCAGGTTTTTTTTTTTTTTTTTTTTTACAGGGTTTATTTTGCCCTGTTTCTAGGGTGACAATGCTCACGCAACATAATGGGGTTGATTTACTAAAACTGGAGAGTGCAAAATCTGCTGCAGCTCTGCATAGAAACCAATCAGCTTCCAGTTTTTTTTTGTGAAAGCTGAAGTTAAAGCAGATTGGCTACCATGTGCAGTTGCACCAGATTTTGCACTCTTCAGTTTTAGTAAAGCAACCCCAATGTAGTTAATGAGCATTATCACTTGAGGCTGCTTTCCTGATCTGTTATACAAACTCCTCCCCCTCTCCTTACTTCTTAGGGGTTAAACAAGACTATATGGACAGGTTAATATATAATCAATATAGGGTACCCACATTCCTTTTAACTAATTCCACCTTCAACAAAATGGGACTTTCAAGGTACCAAAAAATCTCAATACTTCAAATTAGTAAAATGATATAGAAATTGTTTTATTTATAAATTACCGTACATAAAAAGCACATACTCCACTAATACAATAAAATAAATGATGGTATACTTCCCCTTGTCATGTCTATATTTTCTTGGTGCACACGGCGACTGCCCCTGCATCTGTATTTCAAGTCAATATCTAACTCCCCCCCCCTTTTTTTTTTAGTACTCTAGAACAGTGGTTCTCAACCCTGTCCTCAAGTACCCCCAACAGGCCATGTTTTGGGAATTTCTCTTAGGCCCCTTTCACACTGGGGCGGTGGGGGCGGCGGCGGTAAAGCAGCGCTATAGTTAGCGCTGCTTTACCATCGTTTTACCCGCGGTATTCGGCCGGTAGCGGGGTGGTTTTAACCCCCCCCCCGCTAGCGGCCGCAAAAGGGTTAAAAACCTCCGCAAAGCGCCGCTGCAGCGGCGGTTTGCGGGCGGTATCCCCGCTGTTTCCCATTGATTTCAATGGGAAGGAGCGGTATAGGAGCGGTAAATACACCGCTCCTTCACCGCTCCAAAGATGCAGCTAGCAGGACTTTTGTTGCGGTCCTGCTAGCGCACCGCTCCAGTGTGAAAGCCCTCGGCTTTCACACTGGAGTGAATGGGGCCGGTTTTTTCAGGCGGTTTGCAGGCGCTATTTTTAGCGCTGTACCGCCTGAAAACCGCCCCAGTGTGAAAGGGGCCTTAGATAAAATAGCTGTCCAAAATACCAAGCCATTAACTCATTAAAAGGAAAACCTGTAAACATGGCCTGTTTGGGGGTACTTGAGGACAGGGTTGAGAAGCACTGCTCTAGATACTATAGGGAATTATTCATGTACATAGAATAATTGATCATTTAGGTCATGGTGGTTCTGGGTTATCCTTTCCATGGTCCCCCCTTGAGTGACTTCTTTGATGATGCAAAGGCTGCCCAAATCCAAAAACAGGGTGTGCCAGATTTACATGTTTTGTAAGTAACAATTAGGCCTCATGAACCCTGGACATTTTTCTGCCTCTGAACGCCCTGCATGTTAGCCTATGTGTCCATGCACACATAAGCGTTTAGGCTCCGTTCACATCTAGGCGTTGCTATTTTACAGGCATTTTTTAGGGCGTTTTTGCAGAGTTTTGCAGCGTTTTTGTACAACCGTTTTCAAGGTTAAAAGGTCACCAGTGTAAAAGCAGTAAAAAGCAGTAAGCTTAAGCGACAAAAAGCTCAGATGTGAACAGGGGCCCTTGAAATGAATGGGATTTGTCCTGTTGGGCATTTTTAGAGCAGAGCCTTAGAGCATAAAACCACCCAAAAACGCCTAGGTGTGAACGGAGCCTTAGAAAAGATGAGAGGCATTTAGAGGCAGAAAAAAAAAAAAAAATACTTCCTTCCACTGCATCCAGAACAGCAGGGTTTTGGCAGAGAAAACACCTGATGCACCTTAACGTGTGTAAACGCTCTTAAGCGCTAGGTACATTTGGCGCTTGAGCTTTAATTCATTTCAATTCCCAGAATAAATTATTATTCTGGCCAATTAAAAGATATAATGTTCAAGAACTTGACATGCCTAAGTGTGTTACATGTAAAGATGAGCTCAGGCGTGTACGCAAGTGCCCGAGCCCGCCAGGAAGCTGACACTCCGCAGCGCTAATCACAGGCAGTGAGACATTTCCCGATCTGCAGCTGCACAGATCAGGATATGTCTCCCTACCTGTGATTAACGCTGTGCAGTGTCAGCTTCCTGGCGGGCGCAGGCACGTGGACGTGCAAACACGCCTGAGCCCATCCTTAGTTACATGAGTTTACAAGCGTCAGATGTTTTTTTCTGCCTGCAAAACTGTCTGTAATGCCCCGTACACGCGGTCGGAAATTCCGACGGAAAATGTCCGAGCAGACCATGTTGTCGGAAAATCTCCAAAGATCCTGCTCTCACATTTTTCCGACAACAAAATCTGATCGGACTTTTTCCGATCGTGTGTAGAGAATTCCGACGGACAAAGTGCCACGCATGCTCAGATCAAATTAGGAGACCAAACCTATTGGCTAATAGCCTCTACGTAGTTCCGTCGTATGCAACGAAAGTCACCACATTCAGAACGATCGGATTTTCCGACAACTTTGTCCGACCGTGTGTATGCAACACCACCGCGTTTCGTTTACAGGTGGTTTTCATTTTTTGGCTATTTGAAAAAAAAAAAACACCTCTAGATGCAAAACGCGGCTAAACACGGCATTTAATCGCGGCTAAACGGCCGTTTTTATGCACCAGTTTCTAGCTGTCAAGTTAAATCGTTCAGGAGAGGTTGAACAACGTCCTGTGTACATGAAGCCTTAAATGTATGGTACTTATTGTTACCATGGTCACCAACTGCTACTCCTGAAGAAATTAAATGCTGCTCTGTTGGTCCTCCACCATTGTTGCTACTGTTTAATGAGTATATTATGAAATGGTATTGTGCAAACAACCACAACTGTGTATGCATATTTAAACATGGTATTTAACAAGACACTAGCAGGGGAAACGTAACAATTTATTTTCTTGCACTTGAGTACCCTTTTTTTAATGTAATTTATGAATAACGTTATATATATATTTATATTTAAACAAATTCAATTTTGAGACCTCTACACTGAGAACTGAGCAATCAAAACACCGCCAATGGCTCGGTTCTCACAGATCCCCGAGTGGAGAGCTGCTGACTGTCAATCAGCAGCTCTCCTGCTCTGTTCCTCCATGCTCATTGGAGCACTGAGCTGTGGAGAGGCGGGGAGCGGCCATCTCAGTCTCTCAGCACCTGGCAGATCCAGACTTTATTGTTGGGATGACGCGGTGCCTGGACTGATCTTGGGGACGTCAGCAGAGAGTGGACTTCAGACCTCTCTCTGCTGAAAATGGGTCACAGGAGTGCAAAACGAATAGCACTCCTGTGACCCATAGGAGAAGCCCAGCCAAACAAGCTCAGTCCGGACTTCTCCTTTAAGGCGGAACTTCACTCTTTCAATTAACATCGACTATTTTTAATCCTTATGCTGCTAGCATTAGTGAAAAGTATATTATATTCGCTTGTTTTAAACTTTTATTTATTATAATATATATATATATATATATATATATATATATATTATATATATAATTATATTATTCAGATACTTTCTGGTTATTTCCTGGTTTCTAGGCAAATGTCGCACATCCTAGCAGTCTTCAGGGAGGAGAGGTGTTCCCAGCTAAGCACACCCTCTTGTCCGCATGACTTAGCTAAGGGCAGATGGATTCCAGGAAGTAAATGCTGCATAACCAGCCCTTAATCAAGATTTATGGTTTAATAGGTATTTTTCTGTGCTTGCAGAAATTGTACTTTGCCTGAAAAAAGGAAACTAATGCTGCCAGCACATCTAAAGCTCATGCACAGCGTATTTTGGTTGGTTCTTGAAGAACTGGCCAATATTTGACGTTTTTGATGCAGTCCAGTGCATTGTTTCCTTTTTTCTTAACCTTACATAAGGACATACGTGTTCCAGCGTTAAAGTACATTCCAGTACAGGATAGCATGGTCTACTTTTTCTTTTTTTGGAACTGGTGTGAACTATGCCATTGAAAACAATATAACCTACTTTCCATGTGTTTTTGATGCAGAAAAAAAAACGCACTGGACTGCATGTGGTGTGAACTGGCCCTGAATGAAAAATGCTGACACTATTCAGGTATTTTTACAGCCATCTGTCCGAATACAAGAGCCACATAGAGAGAGATTTGTCCATGCGCTCTTTTTAGCATGGATGGAGGAATCCGATAGATTTATGAGATGGTAAAAAGAACTACCTGAATCTGCACATGTTGGAAACTTTAAAGCGGATCTAAACCCTCCTATCCCTCTTTAGCCAAGGAGGCTGCCATCTTAGCCCCTGTGTGATCTGCAACTGCCATGGTGCTGCACATGTGTTCAGTTATGATACCAGCCATTTGATGGTTTGACAGTTTGGTTGAAAGCACAAGCAAATGTGACAGTTCGCATTCCCTGCATGCCAGGAATGTAACTTTTTTTTTTAAACAGTTAAAATTGATGGGTTTAGTTCCGCTTTCAGACCCCTTTCACACTGCGGGCGTTTTTCAGGCGCTAGAGCAGTAAAAATATCGCCTGAAAAAAGCGTCTCCCTTCACTTCAGTGTGAAAGCCTGAGGGCTGTGAAAGCTGAGGGCAGCACTGGTGCGCTGGCAGGGCGTCAGTAAAAAAAAGTCCTGCCAGCAGCTTTTTTGGAGCGGTGAACTCACCGCTCCTGCACCGCTGCTCCCCATTGAAATCAATGGGGCAGCGCTGCAATACTGGCGGCGTTTTGCGGGCGGATTTAACCCTAAACATAGCGGCGCTTTAGTGCTGACGCCCTATGCGGCTCGGTGTGAAAGGGGTCTAACAAAACTGTTGCAAAGCTTTCCTAAATTAGCACAGATTGTTTTAAAGGGACCCTACCACCAGAAAGGGTTGCTCTGGGGGCCTAGGTACATCCTTAGAGAAAGTATACAAAAATGTATAGTAGTTTGTACAGATTTTCTTTACTTTAGGGTTCATTCACATACAGGTGCAGAGGGCTGTACACTAAACAAATTAAAAATTCATCAGATGATAGGTCTCTAGGGAGCCATAGGGGTTTGCATACAGCCAAGACCAGTAGCCTGTCCGCCTGACAGATGCTACGGCTGTTCGCACATCCGAGTTGGTTACACTCATACAGGGACAGATATTCCCTGCATACAGGGTGCAGACAGTTTGTGTTCAGGGCTGCTCATCTATCCCTGTAGGAGTTTAAAGTAAGAAACAAAAGAAAATATGAACTGATATACATTTCCTTTAACTTACTGTGTCTGAGGATACATTTAGGCCCAGGGAGGCAGGGGTAAGAAGTCACCAGAAGTTAGAGTTCCTGCTTGGCTAATCACACACACACACACACACACACACACACACATACACTAAGACCCCTTTCACACTCACAGAGCGGCTGTGTTAGCAGTACTTTTCGGCCGCTAGCGGGGCGCTTTTAACCCCTGCTAGCAGCTGAAGAAAGGGTTAAATGCACCCGAAAAGCACCGCTGCTGAAACGTTTTGCAAACGCTTTGGCAGCAGTGCCCATTCATTTCAATGGGCAGGGGCAGTGGAGAAGCGGTGTATACACCGCTCCTAAAGCGCTCCAAAGATGCTGCTTGCAGGACTTTTTCTAACGTCCTACAAGCGCACCGCTCCAGTGTCAAAGCACTCAGGCTTTCACACTGGGGCTGCAGGGGAGGCATTTTTCAGGTACAGGCGCC
This sequence comes from Lithobates sylvaticus, assembly GCA_028564925.1. Lineage (NCBI taxonomy): Eukaryota > Metazoa > Chordata > Amphibia > Anura > Ranidae > Lithobates > Lithobates sylvaticus. The sequence continues at coordinate 205,846,862 of CM053027.1, read as the reverse complement.
ATTTTTAGCCCATTAGGTCACTTTCACACTGAGGAGTTTTACATGCAATTTTGCTCTAAAAATAGCACCTGAAAAGTGCCTGTTAACTGCCTCTTCTGTGGCCCCAGTGTGAAAGCACTGAGGTGGTGCGCTTGCAGGACAGGAAAAAAAAAGTCCTGCAAGCAGCATCTTTGGGGCGGTGCGGGAGCGCTGTATTTAGCGCTCCTAAACCGTCCCTGCCATTGAAATCAATGACCAGCGCTGCCGAAGCTCCTACAAAGCGCTTCGGCATTGGCGCTATTTAACCCTTTTTCGGTTGCTAGCGAGGGTTAAAAGCCCTCCAAAGAGAGTGTTTGCAGTAAAGAGAAGTGTAAACGACTACAGGGCATGGTGTTTAAGACTGCTACAGTAACTTAGGCATTGGAGGACATATTTGTATATTTTTTTTGCAATAAGTAAGCCTGTACAACTGTAACACTTTAAGACAATATGGTTATATGTAATATGTCTTATATGCAATATGGTCTTATATAAAGGGCGGCACAGTGGTGTAGTGGCTAGCACTTTCACCTAGCAGTAAGAAGGGTTGCTGGTTCGAATCCCGTGACGCTACCTGCCTGGAGTTTGCATGTTCTCCCTGTGCCTCGTGGGTTTCCTCCGGGTACTCCGGCTTCCTCCCACACTCCAAAGACATGCTGGTAGGTTAATTGGATCCTGTCTAAATTGTCTAGTATGTATATATGTGAGTTAGGGACCTTAGATTGTAAGCTCCTTGAGGGTAGGGACTGATGTGAACGTACAATGTACATGTAAAGCACTACGCAAATTGACGGCGCTATACAAGTACCTGAAATAAATAAAATAAAAATATAAATCCATCTCCTGACCACTGCATGTTTCTTTTTGTGCACTGCCCCACAGGCTCAGAAGAAAAAAAACAAAGCACAACATGGTGCATGTAACAGAATCTGAACCCCATGCACCCTGCACACTGCTTTCTGACATACAGCAGACCTCTGCACGTTGTATGGTTTATATTTATGTTATATAGTCTGGACCGCTGCATTATTTATTCGGTGAAATACATTACCTATGGGCCACTACAATCTGAACACTGCAGTATACGCCATATACCTCAAACCACTAAAAACTCTGTATTCTATCCTCATACCATTCATTTTATATATATATTATATATATATATATATATATATATATATATATATATATTTAATTCAGTTTTTCGTCCTGTTCAACTAATGGGCATACATTTGTCTAACTGCTGCCTAAACCCAATAATGATTGGACCTCCCTACTGTATGCAACCATTTAAGCAAAGGTGGAAACTGCATCATATTAGCAAAGCTTTGATTAGGAACGGCTCCTACCCCTTGTCTCACAAGAATGGAGGAGAAGATCAACACCCAATAACACTGCATTCAGCATATCAAAACACTACTCTAACAAAAGCTTAATTCATATGCAAGTCGTTTTCTTCAGCATGTAAAAGCATGTTGAAGCAAGGAGCAAAATACAAATGCGTTTTTCTTTTTTGCCTCAGTTTTTTTTACATCATTTACCATGACTGGCATTTAATAACATATTATTATTGGTTATGAATTTTATACAAAATTAGTTGAGTACTGTCTGTGACACTTTGTTTATTTGCATGACCAGGTACATTTTTAGGACAAGCTTTCAGGGCAAATCCCCTTCAATACTTCTTGGACTGAAATCTTATCCTGAAAATGCAACTGTGTTGTTGCAAGTGCACTAATAAAGCTAATATACAAAAAACTAACAAAAAAAAAACACAAGCCAACAACACACTTGCTTCATTGTACACAGTTAAAATGTATTGCTTATGGAAGTATGACATCACTAAAAATGAGAATTACATCATTTCTTTTTAACATTACACTTTCAGCACACAACACACTAGCAAAACTGTGTTGTCCTGATGTGAATTAAGGCAAAGACAGGTCCTTTGCATTACTGTTCACCTTAACTTGACTGCAACTACCAGGCACATTGCAGGTCACAGCAACTTCAAAAGAAAAGTCATGCATACAGGACATAGATAATATTTTTTACAACTGCTAGAAAAAGGTGAATGAAAAAAATCCAGTAAATAATTCATTTAAAAACGTATACATTAGAAGCATGCTTTTTTTTAAGCAAGAAGGTAAATGGACAGTAAGGGTAAAAAGGTAAGGTAATTGAAAAAATGTAACCAAGTGTAAAAGTTTAATAAGTGGTTTCATACAAGATTGACACAACTTTCACCTAGAATCCTCACATTTTTATTTTTAAATCCAATTAGTAAATGTGAATCCTGGGTGAAAGTTGTGTAAATCTTGAGTGAAAACAGTTATGAAGAGTAAGAATCCTTGGTGAAAGGTACAGGAATCTTGTATGAAAACGTATAAAAGGACAAGTAAGAATTCTGGGTGAAAGGTATGTGAACCTTGTGTGAAAACATTTATGAATAGATGCTTTTACACATTTTTTTTTTTTTTTTTTTGTGGCTATTTTAGAAAAAGATAACATATTCCTTTCTTACACAATGATAATCAACTACCTTGAAAGATTTAAATTATTTTGAAAAGATTTTCAAACCATATAAAGTATAAAATAAAACTCACCTGTAACTGCCACTTCCATTGCGGCTTCTAGTGGTCGGTTGCTGTCAAGGTCACGACTTAACTGTAACTCCCCAGTACTTGCATTAAGTAGAAGAAGGCCTAATTCATTCCCTTGGAGGAAAGTAAAGCTCAATGAATCACTTATATCAGGATCCTGTGCTGGCACTTTTCCAATTACCCCACGTGGAAAGCTGCCACCACCACCACCAATATAGTGGTTAAAGGCAACCCTGAAATTACTAAGAGTTGGAGCATTGTCATTAACATCTACTAAGCGCACTCTAACAGTAGCTCTGCTGACTAATGGAGCCGAGGTGGCTTGCACCACTATAAGATACTCCGGTCGTTCTTCATAATCCAAGTCAACCAATGCAGTCAGCTCGCCAGAAAATATATCCAACTGAAAAACTTCTGGAATGTTGCCTTCAACAATCTGATACATAATTTGAGCATTAACACCTTCATCTGGGTCAGTGGCTGTAATTGTGGCAAGTGGTAGACCAAGTGGGCTGTTCTCCAACACCATTACTTCCAATTCATCTCTAGCAAATACTGGCGCATTGTCATTAACATCTAATACTGTGATGATTATTTCAGTAGGTGTGCGGTGTGGTGTTGGATGACCCTTGTCAACTGCAAATGCTTTGAGTCGATATTGTACCACATTCTCTCGATCCAGCTGTCTTAGTGTTCTCACAATACCTGAGGTATACTCCACTGTAAAATCTCCATCACCATCATCTCCGCCGGTAAAGGTGTAAAAGACCCTTCCATTAAGGCCTGAGTCACGATCAGTGGCAGATATCTGAAGGACGCTTGTGTAAACAGGTGCATCTTCAGTAATTGTACCACTATAGGATGCTCGCTGGAAGACTGGGGGGTTGTCATTTACATCAGTTACTAGAATTTCAAGATAAGTAGTGTCAGACTTTTGGGGAATTCCATTATCATGGGCAGTTATGGCTAATGTGTATGACACCTGAACTTCATAATCTAACTCCATGGTTGTTGTAACTGCCCCTGTGTCAGGGTCAATGGCAAATTGTGGCATACCTTCTTCTGCCAGATAGGTTATACGAGCATTCTCTCCAGTGTCCTCATCTGAAGCACTGATGATTACCACAGTGGTTCCTGCAGGCTGGTCCTCTCTTACACTCACTGTGTAATGAGAGCTCTGAAAGACAGGTCTGTGCGTGTTGGCATCAGTCACATTCACCACTACACGTGCAGTATCAGTTCTCATTCCATCTGATGCGGTTATAGTCAATATGAATTGTTTTTCCAATTTATAATCCAGAGGCAGAGCCAAAGTTAGGAGACCACCACCTCCTGCTAAGCTTGAGATGGAGAAGCGATGTCGAGTATTACCAGATGTAATCTGGTAAGTAATGGTTGCCTGAAAATCCCTATCCAATGCTAAAACTGTCATAACACTGGTGCCAACAGCAGCATCTTCATTCAGTCGTGCTTGATACTCGCTTTGAGTGAATTCTGGAGCATTGTCATTAACATCCAATATCTGAACATTTACAGCAGCAGAAGAGGACAGAGATGGATGGCCATGATCACATGTTTCCACTCCAAAATGGTAAAATTCAATCTCTTCCCTATCCAACTCAGATTGTACTATAATCCAGCCTGTGCTATTATTGATAGAAAATGGTCCAGCTTCTCCTGTAAGTCTGTATTCCAGTCTGGAGTTTTCACCAGCGTCTGCATCGAGTGCTTGAACCTGTAGTACCGAATAACCTAGAGGAGAATTCTCTAAAACAGCAGCTTGAAATGGGCCACTTACAAAAACAGGCGCGTTGTCGTTTACATCTAGAACCTGGACGGTAACCAAGCCAGTCACATTGGACAGTGGAGGCCGTCCACCATCTTGTGCTCTTATCCTTAGCGTGTGCTCTCTTCCTGTCTCAAAGTCAAGAGTGCCAGCCAAAAAGATGGCACCAGACTGAGGATCGATGGAAAAAAGGCCACGAGCATTGCCGCTCAGAATACTATAGTGCACTGCTGCATTAATTCCTTGATCTTTATCTGTTGCAGTTACAACTAGGATTTGCGAGTCAGGTATAGCGTCTTCAGGTATACGTGCCACATAGTGCTTCTCACTGAACTGTGGTGCATTGTCATTTTCGTCTTCAACTGATATATACACAGTGGTTGTAGAACTGCGGGGCCCAGGATCACGTCCTTGGTCATCTGCCTCAATAACTAGCTGGTAAGATGCTCTTTCCTCTCTGTCCACAGAGTCTTTCATTCTAATGACTCCTGAACGGGAGTCAATTTCAAAAGCTTCCCCTGTTCCAGATATAATACGATAGGCTATATTGGCATTGATCGGGGAATCCCCATCAGTAGCACGTACAGTCATTACTTCATAGCCAACCTCCATATTCTCTCTTACACTTTCTCTGTATTCAGATTGCTCAAACACCGGGTCGTGGTCATTTGTGTCACTGACTGTTACAGACAGTGTGGCCATGGCGGTGCGACGGGGGATGCCAGCATCCGTTACAATCACCTTAAAAACATGGGTGGCCTTGGTCTCTCTATCCAGTTCCTTTGTAGTGGTCACCACACCAGTGTTTCGATCCAAAACGAAGAAATGAGATGAGCGACTATCAAACAGTGCGTCCATTGAGTACTCCAGTTGGCCAAATTCGCCAGTATCTGGGTCTGTAGCCCTCAGTTGAACCACAAACGTCCCTGCGGGTTTGTTTTCAGGTACAGACACTTGATATGTTAGTGTTTGAAACTGTGGACTATTATTAATATTTCTTTTCCCTCTAGGCACCCTGTGTACATCAGCTACTTCCATGAATGACTGAGGCAGCATGATTCTCCAATACAACACAAACGCTTCACTTGTCGGCTTACCACACATCTGGCAATGTAGTTTTAAATCAAGAGAACTATGGTGATTAAGGCAGTGGTAACGTGAAGTAAACAGTATCCCATTTGATAACATTGCTCCATGATCGCTGATCGTTTGGCATTTCAATTGGCATGAGCCCCATGGTGAGGGTTGCACATCTGGAAGAGTTAATAGCGCTAATTTGGGCATGAGGCAAACCTGAGAGGGTTTGCCAAGAGCACCAGGTCGTGGATGAAGCATGGTAAGGATATTTAGATGGGAATGTGGTCTTAATGGGACCGTTGCTTGAATTAGGCTGGTAATCGTTAAGATGGATGGGATGGTGGTGGGGACAGGAGATGTGCACGCCCATGACAGCATTAGAGATGAGGTATCTGTGAAGACCACTTTAGCACTTTCCTCTTGTACTACAGACAGCGAACAGTTTCCCTGCGAAACCGTATGGGGGGTGCCCAAAGCCATGGTTAAAAACAGTAACAAAAAAACGGCAGCAGTTCTAATAGACCCACATCTCCAAGGGCCTGGGAATGGGCCTCGATAGGTTACAGGTGCCATAAATCGATTCACTGCCCCGCTAAATAAGCACGACCTACAGAAAATATCCATAGTCTCTTGTTTTTTTTCTAGCCTTTGCTGGAAGAATGTCCTTCCAAACACAAGAGGTGACTAATGTTCCAGGCATATAGGACTGAAGGTCTCCAATCACAAGATCCAGTAGTGAGAAGGAAGCCTTGCCATAAAGCCAGTCCCAGTGGCCAGCAGTGCAGGTGATGGGGCCCAGTCCTTCTCCATCACAGACGCTATTGGGCTGGATAGGGTCTCAAGGTCCCTGCACTGGTCTCCAGGCACTCTCCTCCTGTGTACACCGTGTGCCCAATCCAACCACCGAGCCGAGTTTGTAAATAAACTAAGCCGTCTCCACGTCTACCTTCCACCTTCAGCCGGAATTGTTGCAGCTTGCTGGGAAGGATCGTGCTCAGGTTGAAATCCAGGAAAGGTGCATTTCCTTCAAAGTGGTAATTGCAGGTGGTCTCCGCCAGGGTACGCAGGTTGTTATGTCGGCCCCTCTAATGCCATGCCACCCACAATGGAAGGTCCGGGACCGGAGATGGACAAGTGTCTGCACGCAGCATCATACTGCGGGAGGTATGGAGCTCAGCTGCAGAATGAATGAGGACTGGGCATGAGGAGGGAGGGTGAGAGAGGGAGAGGGAGGGGAGGATGGACACGGGAGGGGGAGGGGAGCACAGGGCTGGAAATTTAAATGTACTATTCTCTGTACAAGTGCACTGCATAGGACAACATCGATTGTCACCAATAGATCGGGGACTGCAATAATGACTCATTTACATAGCATGGAAGGTGCAATCTAATCTCTGCTGCAGGGTAAGGACGGAAACAGCAGATTTATAGAGGCAGAGTGGGGTTTTATTTATTTATATATATATATATATATATATATATATATATATATATATATATATATATATAATATTTATTTAAAATTGTATATATATATAGAGAGAGAGAGATATTTATATAGATATATATATTATATTTAGTACATGTATATATTATATTTTTAAAATATATATTTATAGAGAGAGAGAGAGGGGTTAATAGAGAGAGAGATTTATAGATATAATATACTATATATATATATATATATATATATATATATATATATATATATATATATATATATAAAAACATATATACAATTTAATATTTTTAATATTTTTGTTTTTAATATACACACTGTATATATATTTTTTCTTCTCATTAGCAGCTGAATCTTGCCTGTGATTCTATATATAGATAGATATAATCTACATATATAGAAAAATATATACCTGTATATATTTTTTAAATGGTATATATTTTTTACTACATACAGTATATATAAATATATATTTATATATATATATATATATATATATATATATATATATATATATATATATATATATATTTAGTACATGTATATAAGATAAATACTTTATTGTCATTGCAATGCAAATTACAATAAAATTCTATTAAAAAAATATATCTATAAAGCTCTCTCTCTCTATCTATCTATACTATTTTAAATAAATATATATATATAAAAAAAAAAAAACATGTATGTATATTATATCTATCTGTTTATTGATTCACAGGCAATAAGCAGCTGCACTCCACAGGACGTAGGACTCTTTCAGACAGGCAGCCTTAAAAACAGTTGACTAAGATGCCATTTTACCACCTCTCTGAATTGTAAGAATACAGCCACAGAGGGCTGAACACATGGCATGGCTGCAATGTTTTGCTTCAGGGCCATGGCCTTTTTTTCATTCAGGGTGCAGAATTTGACAGGTGGCACCACCTGTCAAACTTGCCCATTGAGTTCACAGTTCTACAATGTTCAAATTGCCATTCAGCAATTAAAAAATCAAGGTTAAATGAAAAAAACAAAAAACAGACATTCAGGAGGCAACAGTGGCATCTCCTGAACACTTGTCAGCTGCTATTACATCGCTCCCTGAAAAGTGATCCACAGCGGATTGCTTTTCCGAGGGTGGTAAGTAGTATAGCCAGATTGAAAGAAGTCTTAAAGTATAACTAAGAGTACAATTTTTTTTTTGTGTGGATAGAGTGAAGGGGATTAGAACACCTGTCAGGTTTTTATAGATGTCTGTAGGGATGCCAGGTTTGGTAACTATCAGGGATTCCCTCACTTTCGAGGGATTTCTTCTCACTTTATGTTTTGGCCTAAGGACAAAAAGTGAAGGGAAATTTCCCTAAGTGGGTACGGATGGCAAAAAAACTTGAAAGGGTTTATAACACTTCCTTACTATCCAAAATTGAAAAGTTTGGCTTTCAGTTCTACTTTAGGCCTCATGTACCCAGGGTGTTTGCCCAGTTCTCTTAGGCGCCTTTCCTTCTGGCAGCAGGGTTTTGGCAGAAAAGATGCTTAAAGCTTGTAAACGTGGTTAGGTGCGCCAAAATGCTTGGGTGTTTATTCATTTTTTGTGGCCAGAATAATCATTTATTCTGGCAACTGAAATTAACGCTCAAGCGCTAAATGCTCCTAGCATTAACATGGGCTTAGACACATTTACACGGGTCAAGTGTTTTTCTGCCAAAACGCCATTGCTCTGGATGTGCTGGCAGTGGGGTTTTTTTCTGTCTCTAAATGCCCATGGTTCTGAACTCCTCTTGATGCCTATGGGTGCATGGACACACAGGCTAACATGCAGGGGTGCTCAGAGGCAGAAAAAAAAACCCGCCAGATGCCCCTAAAAGCAGCATTTTTAACACTCAGTGTGCATGAGGCCTTAGAGAGGAATTGCACTCCCTTGTTACATTTTTTCCCCATCCCATATTACCTTGCAGCCAAATTGTTTTTAAAAAACATTATCACCCACTCAGTGCATTTAGCATCACTGAGGTATTCAATTACCCCATTGCTGCACTCCCATTCCCAGACCACCATCTCCTATTCTTATGTTCAAGGGGCTGGCTTCCTCTTCCTGATGTACCCCTGATGATGTACCATGCATGTGCAGTGTGCTGGATACTTCACGGAGCATGTGCTGAATTTGCAGTGCATACACACTGGGGGTTATTTACGAAAGGCAAATCCACTTTGCATTACAAGTGAAAAGTGCACTTGAAATTGCACTGAAAGTGCACTTGGAAGTGCAGTCGCTGTAGATCCGACATGCAAGGATCCGACATGCAAGAGAAATAAAAAACAGCATTTTAGCTTGCACATGATTGGATGATAAAATCAGCAGAGCTTCCCCTCATTTCAGATCTACCCTCAGATTTACAGAAACTGCACTTCCTAGTGCACTTTCAGTGCAATTTCAAGTGCACTTTGCACTTGTAGTGCAAATAGGATTTGCCTGCCATAAATAACCCCCACAGTGTGGCATTTCATGACCAAAGCCTACTGGGATGCATGACATTGTTATCCCAGGAGGCAGCGGGTTGCTAGGGCTATGGCAAAAGCTTTTTTTTTTTTTTTTAAAGGTAATTGGAAAAAAAAAACTCTGTTTAAGATTTAATCGGGGACTTTATCTCTACAAGGATGTGCAGCAGCCTATATATAGAATATAAAAAATCTTTCAAAGTCCCTGCACACTGTCCAAGGAGTATCTGCCTAGGTGCACTGCAGCAAAGTAACATCAGTAGGTTAATAGAATGTAGAGTAGACGCTCATGGGTCTTGAGCAGGAGTGTGTGTCCAAACAAAAGGAGCTTATTCTGGCCAAGCTCTCCATGGATTGCAGTCCATCTTTGTCAATGGCCTTGAGATGGACTGTGATTCATAGGAACTTTGAACAGAATAAACTCCTCTTGTGTGAGGAGGATATAAAAAAAAATATATTATATATATATATATATATATATATATATATATATATATATATATATATATATATAAAAATATAAAAAAATAGTAGGAAAATAGAATATATTTTTACAGGAATATACGTATATTTGGTATTTTAAAAAAAATATTATTTTATTTATTACAGGATATATATATATATATATATATATATATATATATATATATATATATATATATATATATATATATATATATATATATATATATATTATATATATATATATATATATATATATATATATATATATATATACAGTATAACAATTGCTTAACCTTTTGCAGTTTATGGGTGTTGTGGTGGCTAATAGTGGCCTGGAAATCGTTCACTGTAAAAAGTTGGCAGAACGAGTATCCTCCTTGCATTTAGTTGTTGAACAATCTAGTCCAAGAACCTGCAGGCACGATTGCGCCTTTTGAAAGGCTTTGAGAATTTTAAAAGGGAAATGCCTGACTGTCCCTGGGAGGGAATGGGGAGGTTGGATCACAGCTCATTTATGTTATCTGATATTAGCATTTGAATAGGTGGAGACCAGAAGGGCGAAGCTGGGAATTATTCACGGTTTGGAATGCTTTTTTCACCCTTTTTTTTTGTTATCTTGCTGCACTGGTCTATGGGGGTTGTTATGACGAACAAGACAAATAGATGCTGTGGATGCATATTTAATCTTGCCACTTAACTGCATACTTATTATGTGGCATCAGTCTGCCTTAACAGATTCTAGATATAGGGATACAAGTGATGGCTGCTGTGTTAAAATTCTTTAGTTAAGGTTTATTTTATTTTTTTATTTTTTTTCGAGTGTGTTTGTGTAGTAAAAATGAAACACATTTTTAATAATAACTTTCAATAAAATTTATTAAAAATAATTTCAAACCAATAGGGCTCATGCATTTTATTGTATAACAATAGCAGGTTAAGAGAAATGAAAAGCTCAAAGAGGAACTGCAGTCTGCTCACATCATTTTTAATAAAAACATCTTTGCCATTCTGAAGCTTCTCTCCAACCACTTTGCATATTATTTTATATATATATACTGAGATTTTGTACTTGCCAAATATTCTGCAGAAATATCCTTCCACTATACCTGGCTGCAACCATTTTAACTGCAGGCAGCTGAAAATGCTGCCTTTTCACTTCCTGGATTTACATGGACACACAGAGGCACATCTCCAGCTCTGCAACTCTCATTGGCCCTTCTTATGACTCATCCTCCCTCTCTTGCTGGCAAAATCTCACAAGAGTGAGAGAGAGAGAGAGCTGTGCATGATGTCATAAGCCTAGGCATTTTACCAGACAAGAAACAGGAAGTGGGCTGTATAAGGTATTTACTGGCAGAAAAAAAAGGTTTTACTATCCAAAGTTAAAACAAGGGCAAAAGATTTAATAGATGGAAAGATGAAAAAATGACTGAAGTTTTGCTTTATATTGGCATTGAAATTCAAACTCAACTCAACTAAAATCTTATATAAGCTTTAATGTGTTAATGTTGATTAAAATGTTGTTTTCAACCTTTCTAATTGTTTTTTTATTAAATGTGTTATAATAGTAAAATAATACAATTTAAACATACATTTTATATGTGCAATGACAGCCCATTCATTTGCAATGCAATGCAATGCCCCAGGACGCCAAGGTCTAAATGGGTCCTTAGTGATCCTGAAATGAAGGTCCTTGTTGCGATACTTCCTGTTATAGAGTTGGTGTCTCCCAATTGTGCTCCCGGGTTGTCAATCTATGACATGTTTCCCTGGTTTAGGCCCCTTTCACACTTGTGCGACTTCAAAATCCCGCGATTTTTGCCGCGATTTCAAGAAATGCCTGTGTAAATGCCATCAAAATCGTACCAAAGTAGTGCTGGGACAGAACGACGTGAAGTCGTACTAATATGAATGGCTGTCATTGGAAATCATGGGGGAACGACTTGTCATGCTACTTTGCAGTCCCAAATCGTGGGACAAGTCGTATAAGTGTGAAAGGGGCCTAAGACTACAAGCATCCGAACTCTCTTTTACTGCAGAGACATGGTCCACTAGTTGTAACAAGCCTGTCCAGATCACTGATGTGCAGCCAACACTAGAGTTCATGCATGTAGACAAAGTGGCTAAAAGGGGCTTGTGGAAATCAGCATCACTAAGATACAGAAGATAACAAAAAAGTATTTTATGCAGAAAATGTTCATTGTTTCCGATACACAATGGCTATAGCCCCCTATGTGAAAACACATTTGTAAGGTCTCTATGATATTGTCACCTATACACAGAAAGGTTATTCAAATGGGATCACTTTACTTCAAGACCGCAATACGCATATATACATTGTGGCTTTGAAGTGGTTTACCGGGGTTATGGCTGAAGCTATCAGCCATAACCCCAGTATTTTTTATTTTCAGCGGGCGGCTGGCTTTCTCATGAAAGCGTTCCGAGTGGCTCATGAGCCGCTTGCCGCTCGCCGATGTTTCTCGGGCTTACCGATTCCTCCAGCTCGTCTGAGAAATGATTCGACTGTGCCGCTGGCTAGTTCCAGAGGCGATCAAAGAGTAGATCGTCTTTGATTTTCTCTATGGCCCTGGAGGACCAGAGGGACGTCAGGACATCACTTCCGGTCCAGGGTGGAAGTAAACAATTTATTTTTCTTTTTAAAGCAAACAACATTTTTTTTTCATCGTTTGCTTTTAAAGGTAAAGGAGAGATTTGGGGTCTTTTTGGCCTCAGATCTCTCCATAAAGATGATCTATTTCTGATGACCGATTTCTATTACAAGGGATGTTTACATTCCTTGTGGCAGGAATAAAAGTGCTAAAAATTAAAGGGACAGTGTAAGATATTTTTTTAAAAATGTCCCCCAATCCTTCTGTGTTCACGCACAGTTGCGAACGCATATGTACATTGCGCACGCATATGTAAACGGTATTCGCACCACACATGTAAGGTATCGCCACGAACGTTCGAGCGAGAGCAATGATTCTAGTGCTAGACCTCCTCTATAACTCTAAACAAGTAACCTGTAAACGTTGCCTATGGAGATTTTTAAGTACCGTAATTTGTCGCCATTCCGCGCACGTGCATAATTTTAAAGCATGATATGTTAGGTATCTATTTACTCTGCTTAAAATCATATTTCACATTTTATAAAAAAAACATGTGGAATATATATTGTTTTGTTTATGTTAAATTCATTTTTTTATTTTTTAATTGCATTTGCAAAACCGCTGCGCAAATACCATATTACATAAAAAATTGCAACAATCGCCATTTTATTCCCTAGGGACTCTGCTAAACAAAAAAAGTATAATTCTTGGGGGGTAATACACATTTAAGCTTGTAAACAAAAAGTGCCAGAAAAGCTTGGTCTTCAAGTGGTTGAGAAATTACATTGTTAAAGAGGATCTGTACCCGCCACTCCGTTTTTTATATTTTTTTTATATTTTAGCCCCCCCTTACCATAAGGTGGTATCTGCAGATTTTACATACTCACCCATTCAGCGGATCCAGCAATGTTTCTCTGAGATTCTCTCATGCCCGTCCACAGCTCTGTCCCACGCCGCCATGTTCTTTCTGACGTCATCGAGAGGCCCTCCGTTGTCTCTTCCTGGTTCAGCGGGCGGTGCTTCCTGATAACATGCATATGAGAGGCCTATGCCCACCCCCCTCCTCCTTTTCTGAATGAAAGGCTATGCCTCCTGGGATATGTGATATCCCGGGAGGGACAGCGGGCAGTGTGCATGTCATTCACCTAAGGCATGGGTGGCCAACCTTTTGAGGAGAGAGGGCTACTTTAGCGAATTGGTAACAGGTCGCGGGCCACAATGAGCGTAGCGGGCGGATGGCAGGTCTGTGTCCACTCCGCATATGTAGAGCAGACATGGATGCAGCCCGCTCTACCCTAAGGGCCCTCCGATCTGCCCAGACAGAAGGGGACAAATCCCCTTCTGTATTTTTAAGCAGATCGGATTGCAGATAGGCGGGTGTAAGCAGACACAAGTCTGTTTACATCTGCCGATCCATAGAGGTGAATGGAGGGTCCGATTTGGTCCGCCTGAAAAACAGACAGGCAGACCCCATCGGACTGATTATGTGAAAGGGGACTAAGGCCCCTTTCACACTGAAGCACAGCCAGGGCCGGACTTACCATTGGGCTTGACTGGGCTCAAGCCCATGGGCCCCGCCCGTTTATGTTTTAAATACGGTATCTTCTTTACGTGTATGTTTCATTTTGTTCTATTTAAAGTAATGTATAGAAGGTAGGGCCCGAAAGTGACTCAAGCCCAGGGGCCCCCACCACCCTAAGTCCTGCCCTGAGCACAGCAGTTTACCTGCATCTCAACTGACCTTAATCTTCACTTCCTGCAGCTGGTTGCTGCTGTCCCCCAGGTGGTTATAACTGGTGGCTGCTGCTGGCTGTCCTCCAGGGCTGGTACTGCTGTCTGGTAATGCTGTTGGGTACTGCCTGCTGGTACTGCTGGCAGATACTGCTGGCTGGTACTGCTGGCTGGTACTGCTGGCGAGTACTGGTACTGCTGGCGTGTGCTGGTGGGTACTGGTGCTGCTGGTGGGTACTGGTGCTGCTGGCTGGTAATGGTACTGCTGGCTGGTACTGGTACTGCTGGATGGTACTGCTGGTGGGTACTGGTACTGATGGCTGGTACTGCTGGCTGGTACTGGTACTGCTGGTGGGTACTGGTACTGCTGGCTGATACTGCAGTTGGGTACTGCCTACTGGTACTGCTGGCAGATACCGCTGACTGGTACTGCTGGCGGGTACTGGTACTTCTGGCTGGTACTGCTGACGGGTACTGGTACTGCTGGTGGGTACTGGTGCTGCTGACTGGTACTGCTGGTGGGTACTGCTGGCTGGTACTGCTGGTGGGTACTAGTACTGCTGGTGGGTACTGGTACTGCTGGCTGGTACTGCTGGCTGGTACTGGTACTGCTGGCGGGTACTGGTACTGCTGGCTGGTACTGCTGGCGGGTACTGCTGCCCCCACCACCCTAAGTCCTGCCCTGAGCACAGCAGTTTACCTGCATCTCAACTGACCTTAATCTTCACTTCCTGCAGCTGGTTGCTGCTGTCCCCCAGGTGGTTATAACTGGTGGCTGCTGCTGGCTGTCCTCCAGGGCTGGTACTGCTGTCTGGTAATGCTGTTGGGTACTGCCTGCTGGTACTGCTGGCAGATACCGCTGGCTGGTACTGCTGGCTGGTACTGCTGGCGAGTACTGGTACTGCTGGCGTGTGCTGGTGGGTACTGGTGCTGCTGGTGGGTACTGGTGCTGCTGGCTGGTAATGGTACTGCTGGCTGGTACTGGTACTGCTGGATGGTACTGCTGGTGGGTACTGGTACTGATGGCTGGTACTGCTGGCTGGTAATGGTACTGCTGGTGGGTACTGGTACTGCTGGCTGATACTGCTGTTGGGTACTGCCTACTGGTACTGCTGGCAGATACCGCTGGCTGGTACTGCTGGCGGGTACTGGTACTTCTGGCTGGTACTGCTGGCGGGTACTGGTACTGCTGGTGGGTACTGGTGCTGCTGACTGGTACTGCTGGTGGGTACTGCTGGCTGGTACTGCTGGTGGGTACTAGTACTGCTGGTGGGTACTGGTACTGCTGGCTGGTACTGCTGGCGGGTACTGCTGGCTGGTACTGGTACTGCTGGCGGGTACTGGTACTGCTGGCTGGTACTGCCGGCGGGTACTGCTGGCTGGAACTGGTGACTGGTGGCTAGTACTGGTGGCGGGTACTGGTGACTGGTACTGGTGGCTGGTACTGGTACTGCTGGCGGGTACTGTTCACTGGTACTGCTGGCGGGTACTGCTGGCTGGTACTGCTGGTGGGTACTGGTACTGCTGGCTGGTACTGCTGGCGGGTACTGCTGGCTGGTACTGCTGGCGGGTACTGGTACTGCTGGCTGGTACTGCTGGCGGGTACTGCTGGCTGGAACTGGTGACTGGTGGCTAGTACTGGTGGCGGGGTACTGGTGACTGGTACTGGTGGCTGGTACTGGTACTGCTGGCAGGTACTGTTCACTGGTACTGCTGGTGGGTACTGGTGACTGGTACTGGTAACTGGTACTGGTGGCTAGTACTGGTGGGTACTGGTACTGCTGGTGGGTACTGGTGCTGCTGACTGGTACTGCTGGCTGGTACTGCTGGTGGGTACTAGTACTGCTGGTGGGTACTGGTACTGCTGGCTGGTACTGCTGGCGGGTACTGCTGGCTGGTACTGGTACTGCTGGCGGGTACTGGTACTGCTGGCTGGTACTGCTGGCTGGAACTGGTGACTGGTGGCTAGTACTGGTGGCGGGTACTGGTGACTGGTACTGGTGGCTGGTACTGGTACTGCTGACTGGTACTGCTGGCGGGTACTGTTCACTGGTACTGCTGGCGGGTACTGGTGACTGGTACTGGTAACTGGTACTGGTGTCTAGTACTGGTGGGTACTGGTACTGCTGGTGGGTACTGGTACTGCTCGTG
This sequence comes from Lithobates sylvaticus, assembly GCA_028564925.1. Classification (NCBI taxonomy): domain Eukaryota; kingdom Metazoa; phylum Chordata; class Amphibia; order Anura; family Ranidae; genus Lithobates; species Lithobates sylvaticus. Next base: position 205,830,488 of record CM053027.1, on the reverse strand, counting down.
GGTACTGGTACTGCTGGCGGGTACTGCTGGCTGGTACTGGTACTGCTGGTGGGTACTGATACTGCTGGCGGGTACTGGTACTGCTGGTGGGTACTGCTGGCGGGAACTGGTACTGGTGACTGGTACTGGTGGCTGGTACTGCTGGTGGGTACTGGTACTGCTGGCGGGTACTGCTGGTGGGTACTGCTGGCTGGTACTGGCACTGCTGGCTCTGGCACTGCTGTCTGAGATCTCAGGAAGCATTCGGCTGCTGTAGAGAGCAGAGCCGATGCTTCCTGTCACACGCGGAGTACACTTGATATCACTCCGCCTGTGAAGGAGCCGGCGCTATACAGGAAGCATCAGCTCTGCTTCCTTTAGCGGCAGCTCCGTTGTTCGCGCTGATGCTCGGAGATGGCGGGTCGGGAACCCGCGATCAGGGCTTGCCGACCCGCCATCTCAGAGCAAGACGTGGCGTGCCACCTCGGATGGCGCCGCGGGCCACCGGTTGGGCACCCATGGCCTAAGGCGACTGATGTGCATGGGGAGGCGGGGCTGTATATTTGTACCTAAAAAAAAAAAAAAGTATAGTGCATTACGTACAGAGGATGGAAGGAGGCGATGCCTCTTTTTTTCTAAATATCTCCTAAACCATGTAGGTTTAGGAGATATTTATTGGACCTATAGGTAAGCCTTAATCTAGGCTTACCTGTAGGTCAAAGTGGTTTGTAAGGGTTTACAACCACTTTAAGACGGCTCTCATTCCCTTACATTGATTTTTACATGTAGCACGACTTGAAGCGTCTAGTGGTGACTTGAAGTCTGATCCAAAGTTGCCCCTGTGTGAATGGAGTATTAGGGTTTACGTCCACTTTCATATTGCACTAGTATTTAAATAACCATACCTGCTCCTACTAATCAAAATACTAAAAATCCTTTGAAATAAGTTCAACCAAAATGCTAGCTGAGAAAAACTCTATGGAGTTGATTTATGAAAACTTAAATACTAAGGACTGTATAATTGTTGTCGATCCAATTCCAGGTTTTAATTTTAACATTTTATAAATTAGGTCTGTTTTTATATTGATAGTTTTTATAATAATGCCGAGGTCTCAGTGAAGTTACATAATATAGTTTCCAGATACATTTTCATAGTGACAGATCATAAGTGAATGCAAATGATAGAAAGGAGGGTATGCTTTTCAAGCATGTGATATTGAGTAGGTGTCTATTTGCAGTGCCACCTTCCCATTTGTTAAATGCAACGTCTTGCTGCTAATTTTGCATGTGTGTGGGATTCAGCTTGTGACTTCTGAGAGCTGGATGCTTTTTTATTCCAGTAGCTAACAAGTGATGTTAACACTTTCTTTACCAAAGAGTAATTTAAAGGGTATTTCCACTCAACAATAGAACAACTAATCACATCACTGATTATTCCCACACTCCTCCCCCTCTGTGCCCTTTGTGTGTTCACCTCTGCCTATCAATAAGCCTAAGGGCCCTTTACATCTGAGCATTCCCTCTGGTGTAACACATGTGTTTTCTTTACTACAGACACAGCTCAATATTAATGCATATTATCTATGTGTGCGGATTACCATGTTATACAGCAAAGCAGTACAAAAGGATCCTTTCTCAATTTTTTTTTCAGCTCCACAGTAATGCTTTACAGTGGCCCATGGTAATAACGATAATGCTTTTACAACATAGTGACGCAGACTATCCTTTATCCCTATTATACCCTATTTAGAAAAATAGTATCATGCGATCTGGTTGCAATGCGTATTAAAAGTTTCAAATTAATAATTAATAAATGGGCTGAAAATTGCACCACAGTCCAGTATTACCCTTTAGCATATGTGAAAACACCCCTTAGAGATCCCATTACTCAATTTGCATAAGAAAGAGCCATTAGGCCTGCATTACACTTGCAATCCTGTATTTGGCCACAAGTTGCCAGCAGCAGGATAATGGGAAGGCAGAGAAACCACTCCTGTGTTCACAGCGTCATAAATTGTGGCTACATTGATTAAGTGCATGCTTTAATGAAAAGATGTTGAGCAGACATAGGAAGTTGTGCAATGCACTTACTAAATCAGAACTGATACAAAGTCAATGATTTACTAAAGGCAAATAGGCTGTTCACTTTGCAAGGGAATTTTCCAAAGAGCTTAGTAAATGTGGTGACATTTCACTTGGCAAAGAACACCAACCCAATCATGTGCAAGGAACGTTTAAAAAAAATGCATCTTTGCTTGCACATAGTTGGATGATGGAAGTCAGCAGAGCTTCATCCCATTCACTGGTCTCTGGGGAAAATTCCCTTGCAAAGTGGACAGCTGGTTTTGCTGCAAAAATCAGTTTACAAGAGAAGTGGTACTTTGCTGTATTCATGCAATTAAAATAATGGATACAAAGAATTAAAGAGGAAGTAAACCCTGATGGGTTTTACTTCCTCTTTTGCTCCCTGCAAGGCCTGCAAATAAAAGCATAATGGGCTAGTATGCATCACAAACTAGCCCATTATATGACACTTACCTGCAAACAAAGCCTGCACTGTCCTCTGCGCAGGCTGCGTCCATCTTCGCCCCTCTTCCAGGGCCGCGGACTTCGGCTCTGTGACTGGCCGGAGCCAGGTGACGTCACTCCTGCGTGCGTGGTGGTTCGTTTCTTCACAGCGCATGTGCCGATGATGACATTGGCGCACTACAAGTGAAATATCTCATAAACGGCGCACGTTTAGGAGATATTTCCGCCACCTATAGGTAAGCCTTATTCTAGGTTACACAAAAGGGTTTACAACCACTTTAAACCTAGTGCACAAATAAAAAGAGTAATGCTACAAGGTACATCTATCTCACCTAGCAGTAAGAAGGGTCGCTGGTTCGAATTCCAACCACTACACTACCTGCCTGGAGTTTGCATGTTCTCCCTGTGCCTGTGTAAGGTTTCCTCCGGGTACTCCGGTTTCCTCCCACAATCCAAAGACATGCAGGTAGGTTAATTGTCTTCTGTCCAAAAATTGGCCCTAGTTTATGAATGAGGACCTTGGATTGTGGGCTCCTTGAGGGTAGGGACCAAATTATACAATTGTAGACACTCACTCAGGTTGAACTGGATGGACTGATGTCTTTATTCAACGTTACTAACTATGAAACTATACATATTGAATAAGAATAGACACTGAGCATTACACAAGTTTACAAAGGACGTGACCCCAAAATATTGGGGTTAAGCTGGGAGTGATGAAGTGAGAACTTGGCTAATTGCAAGGGTATGAGAGCGCACTTGTGATGGAATAAAGCTGCTATCACTGAAGGAACACTGATGAAAAAAAACAGAATTGGAGGCCTCTTGACGTAGCCGATGTTCACATGCGCAGTAAAACGCAGGGATGCATTTCCAAGCTTCAAGCTTCCTCCTCAGCCTGGAGGAAGGGCTTGCAGGATCATTTTTTTGGGGTACCAATGTTATTTTCTTTTATTCAAAAAAAAAAAGATTATGACAGACATATGGACAAAGAACCATGTCCATATAGTGCCCGTCATAGCAATAGTATTTACCTCTAGTTGGAAACTGAGTAGAATGCTGACATCCGGGTGGCGGCCAGTGGACTGACACAAGCTAGCCGAGTGTGAGCATTTAAATACCTGGTCCAATTGGCGTAAACCAATCAGATAATCCATTCCGCCTAATCAGCTGCATAGGATGCAGCCGATTGCGGAAGTCAGAGCATCGCTGTGAAATGGGGGCGCGTGGCCACGGCCATAAGGGCGTGATGATGTTACGCGTCACCGGTGTGGAAACGCTTGCTGCTCATCATGTAAACAACGGCAGGGAGGTGAATGTGCTCCTCCTGACACAGTGGGGCAAGGGCAGAGACAAAAGCTAGTTTGTCATTGGCCCGCCCTGCATCAGTGGAGCTTACCCGCCGGTTGTCTGCATAGGAGCAGAGTGGCATGGAAACGGGGCTGGAAGCCACCTAGTGGAGAAATAGATGATGGCAGCCAGCAGGTTTACATAGAAGGGAAAACATGGAAAAATTTACAAAAATATAGATACAGTGATGTTACTGTAAGTTCAAAACAGGGAGAACCTAAGGTGACAGATGTTACATTACTAACCAGCATTGTCATAGTCTTTATAGGGAGGATTGTAATAGAGATAGAGAGTTTTATACGTAGTGATGACAGTATATTGGTAAAGCCAGGAAAAAGGATCTCAAAGTGTTCCTGAAGCCTTTTGTTTATCAGTTCCCCACCACCCTCTTCCAGGCCCATCTTCCTTTTAGAATCATTAATACCTTTAAAAATAAAGTTTTTTAATACATAACATTTTTTCCAGGTGTATTTTATTTTTTTTTAACAGAAAATTTCCAGGTGAATTTAGTCGTTTGCGTGATGTCACTGGTCTTCCTCAAGATCAGGCAGAGGGCAGATCCTAAATGCTGCAGAGAGCAGTTCTGCATAATGACGTGGGATGGCTCTCTGCAGCATTTTTTTTTGGAAGTCCAGAATGTAGGCAAATTCTTGACACCCTAGGTTCAAAGAAAGTGGGTTAAATGACAGAAAGTAGGTTAAAAGGAGAATTGTGCTGGATCGATGAGCCTGCACAGGACACAACCATTTATAGGACCCGGAACCCCTAATTTTTTTGCTGCCAGGGAATGTTTTTGCATTTAGTACCCAAACTGGAGTTGGGCTTTATAGTATAACTGTTCAATAGATCAAGAAGCAAGGGAGTTATCTTTTACTGTTGTACAGCAAGCACTCTAAGTTGCCCCTTTCTATGATTTTCAGTGCTGCCCAGATTCACCACTGGAGTCAACTAAGAATCGTAGGCTGGCCATAGATGGTTCAAACCATGTTTGGGCAGGCTGAATGTACCAAGTTAATAGATCGATACACTGGATTTTACATGGGATTATCGCCAGCGGCTACTATAGCCACTAGCAATAATCGTTGTCTTCCTGGCAAAGACAGCTTCCCTTGCCAGGAGAATACAATGGCTCAGCGGAAGGGATTTCATATGTTCCATGTACGGGCTGCATTAGACGAATACTAACTTTTTGAAAGACAGTATTTGCATAGAACTAGGCAACCCCATGTCTCATTATAGGGTGCAGGGGCATGTACATGTGTGTGCAGTACATGTGTAATAAGAATAATTCCTAAAGGGGAAATCAAGTAAATGTTAGGTTGATAAATCAAACAAAACCCTCCAGGTGCAGATAATAAAAGATTATATTAATCTTAATTCGATTTATATACAGGAGAGATTAGCATGACTATTAAACTTTCAACTGCTAGAGTGAATTCCCTCATTAACAAAATGTCAGTTGAGACAAAACTGATTCTTTTTGAGTGGTTACATGCAAACAAATTAATGTATGTTTGACTAGACGTGCATTCTTCAGAAGTAAATATTAAAGCGCCCTGACTTAAGGACTTTAGGAAATAATGAAGTTAAACCTTCTATTTGAAGGACAAATTAAATATTTGCACAAATTCCAGTGTCCATTCCACTGTTTAACTCCTTTATACCAGAGGGGTAGGGATTTTTTTGTTCTAGCAACAAGTCTTTACTCATGGATCAAGGCAAAAAGGCAACAGCAGGTACGTAATGGTGCCGGCTATTTAATGTCACCCCTATTTTGGCTTTTTGATCCCTTGCATAGGTTCAGGGTTAAACACAACAGTTTTTAATTCCTGCTATTTTTATATCTGCTTTTCCAGACCTAGAACCCTGAGAGTACAAGTTGCTGCTCTTGGTGATATTCATAGCCAGAGACTTGCCCAACACCCTCTGGTCACTGATTTGGAAAGTGAAAGTCTGTAGTTTCCATGCTCATTCAGTGTAAGGTTACGCCTGGATTTGAATCCTGTTTGATTTGACGTTGTTTGAACTGCTAAAATACACATATAGAATTTGAACTGCTGAAACCACCTAAGGTATGAATGCTGGCTGGGGAGTGTTACAGATCATTGTCCCACACAAGCTGCTTATTTGGTATTGTCCCAATCTGTAGGTGACTAGCAATAGAACTCAGTTACAAGCTGACAATAATGTCACCATGAATCCTCAAGAGAGCATGCCTAGCTTTAGATGTATTGATGTATTATACTTTACATATTCAATTTTTCTTGTACAGAATTATACATTTCTCAAAATATATCAAATATTTAAGGTCATACATCTATTAAATTCATCAATTTGGATTCTATAAGGAAAACAGGTACAAAGACTTGTACACTAAACAGCTTTTGGAATTGTCAAAATTTTGTTGGATAAACCAAATATTGGGACTTTTAGGGCGCAATAAACAAGGGATTAAATATAAAATAATTTATTGAAAAAATATCATAATATAACATAATATAACATTTTTGACATCATATGTCTGTGACAACATTTAAAAGCAATACATCACTGAATAGAGATGAGGATTGGTAAAGTTTTGTGTTTCTCAACATGTTTCACCCAAATTTGGGCTTCCTCAGGAGAACTGAACAATGTCATACAATATTCACTGAAATAGAAGAAATAGAATCAAATACTATACACACATAGTTAACACAAGCTAATAAGTAATATAGTATTAGTTTATTAGCTTGTGAAATTACCGTGTGCATGCATCAGTGACGTAACCAGCTGCTACTAAAGTTAATATCTCCTAAATGGTGCACGTTTGGGGGATATTTACTGTGCCTACAGGTAAGCCTTTTTATAGGCTTACCTCTAGGTGTAAAAAAACAAGCAGACTTTATTACCACTTTAAGAACTCTGGAGGCTGTACCCAAAACAGGGCAGGCAGAGGGCAAAGGACTAGTGAGCAGTATTACCTGTATTCTCCCTACAGCTGATATTTCCTCCATTACTGACCTACCATGCTTTTTCTGCCCTGTGTCTCGATATGGAGGAGGCCATCTTGGTAGAGGCAGGGCTTTTCTTCTTCATGACTGAGCCTCCAGCAAGCAGACCAGTGAACAGCAAAGTAAAGACATATCCAAATTTCACTCTAAATCTCCAGAGACTAGCAGTAAGAGGTACAGTGCCTGATTCACATTGCAGTTATGCAGTTATAAGGCTGTAGGCACAGGAATGTATAAGCACATACAGATACCAGGAAGAGCATTCTTATTTTTAGGAGGAATTCAATACAAAGGGTACATTTTTCAAGATATTTCTTAGGCACAATTAACATTTCTAAATGTTCACTTGTTGAGTTAGTTTCACTCCATTCTATAGTCTCCATTCTCCAATATAGTACATTGCATTGAAGGTGCCATTTAAAAAGGAATGGCACCACAGAATGTGTTGCCTGGCATTTCAGTAATGTCAAATGTCAAACCTGCATTTTGGCACACCTTTCCTGCAAAGTGTAGACTTGAGTGCATTACTGTGCTTTGTGGTGCATTGCAAGGTAGGGGCCAGTTAAAATGTATAGCAGTACTTGTGTTGCTGGACGTTTCAGTAACGCATGTTAAAACCTGATTTCTACTGCACATTTTTGCAACACATAGGTGGGAATGGGCTCTTAGCGATTGATTGTTAGAAAAGTTTGTGTGTGTTTAAAAAGACAGGTTGTAATAAGATTTAAAATTGAAAAACAGATTTACTGAAATGAGCAATGGTGCACAATAGCTGGATATACAACCTAAATGTTAAATTCTGATGTAATTAATACATTCTTATATAGAATGTATGGTGTGGCTAAAATTTAAAAGCAGAAAAATCAGCACAAATTACATAACTTATTGTCAGTAGGATGTCTCCCTTGTGCTGATTCCTCTACTGTTATTCATAGAAGCTTGTTACTACAGCTATTATTATGAATGGAAGGGGTGTACCCATCAATAATCTGCCCGTCCTCAATTCTTAAGCCTAGTACACACTATTAGTTTTTTTCTGTTCAACCCAGCTCCGGTCAAAGCCACTGTACTAACGATCCCACATTAATACAGCAATCTCCCCCGCTGAGCTGTTGTGTTCTGACAGGGGGATAGCCCTCCACCAGAACACTCCAATCAGCGATCTCCACCATTGGCTGAGAGCACTGATCAGGAGCCGGTTGGCTGCTTGTTTTCCAGCATGCATGTCCGACAGAAGCCAACGAACAGGTGGCTTCTTTCGGACCGGCTGGCATACACATGGGCCGAATGTCATTTTTTTTTAACTGGCCGATGTCGCCCGACATTTGTCCCGTGTGTACGGGGCTTTACAGTGTTTTCTATTCTTATGCCCCATACACACGCTTGGATTATCCGAGGACCAGGTCCGTCGGATCATGTCCGTCGTACTTTGTCCAATGTTGGTTTTGCGTACACACGGTCGGACAAAGTTGTCGGAAAATCCGATCATTCTGAACATGGTGACGTTTGTTGCCTACGACGGGACTACGTAGAGGCTAGTAGCCAATAGCTTTGGTCTTGTAATGTGATCTGAGCAGGCGTAGCACTTTGTCCGTCGGAATTCGCTACACACGATCGGATTTGGTGTGATCGGACTTTATTATCAGATCATTACGTTAAATACGCAAAAAAAAAAAAAAAAAAAACACTAAAAGCCCCATTTATAGACCTAAATACATGGTTGTGTAATGTGCGGGGTCCCAAGTCTTCCACCTTCTGCACTTCAGAGGAGCCAGGTCCTACTTCAGGTGTTTATGTTGCTGTCTGGGTGATGTGGGCACTTCCTATTGGCTATCTAGCAATGGGGTCCTCTCTAAAAGAATGCAGTGGAGAGATGGCATCAAGAAGAGGCGACCAATCAGGTGAAAATTGCAACATCGGATCACTGATTGGCCAAGTAAAAAGGGAATTTTTAAGCTGCTGGATTGGGTAGGAGGGGATTCTGTTTTGTACAGAAATGGGATTTAATGTTAGTCAAGGCTCTGCTCCCAATATGTACTTCCAGTGAGCTTGTCCTGTCTAAGAAAACACTTTGACCAATCTATGTACTTTTTTGTCTAATATTGTGATATGCACTGTATATACTACTATAGAGGTAATTAACAGTAGAGCTCCAAGTATGTTAATTGTGTGTTTGTCTTTTATCACCTTACTTTTCCTTTCCTGACAGGCTCCATGGCAGCATACGTGTGGGTTGGCCCCGCCTCCATAACTACCCAATAGGACCCCTCTCCCATAAATCTTTGCTCCTGGCTGCTATCCGTGTTCCTTTTTTGTCCTCCTCCGTAGGACCAAGTGGTTCTCCTACCTGAAGATGACTTCACAGCGATCGATCGGCCGAATGACTGAATTGTTTTCCTCCGATAGGCCCTGACTGTTAAGCAGGGTATGGAGTGTATATGCAGAGTAGCGCTGAAGACTGGTTATCTTACCTTAAAAGTGCGCCCGGCCTGTTTGCCTGTTGTCATAGGTGGCCATTATCTGCTGGGAGGTCCGGTGTGTGCGTGCCTTGGATCGTTCGGCCAAGTGATCGTTGGTGGAGTGGTGAGTCTGTATCTTTCCATGGCAGCAGTGTTTATGTGTGTGCCCATTGAATATCTTCTTTTCCTGTATCTGTTTGCTGTCCCATGCTGTTTGCTGGACGCTTCTGCGTTCCAGCAAACTACTCTCTTTGACTTCCGGGTTCGCGGGCGTTCTGCGCATGCGCGGACCCGGCGTGAAAACGAGGCTTGGTTCTCGCGCATGCGCGTTGAGCACCCGGCGTCTGACGTCGCTAATGACGTCACGGGCGCCAAATTTAAAAGCCTGCAAATCTGACAGATGCCCTGGGAATGATTGCGGACGCCACAGCGACTTCCCGGGGCTAATATTTCGGCGGTACAAGGTAGGAACAGTCCTTTATGCTGGGGCCATGTTGGATCATTGCTGAGTTGTGTCTGAAGATATTGTTTTTGTTACTGCAGTGTCAGGCTTGGTGTTTGGACATTATGGATGCTTCACTGCCCCCTAGTGGCCAGCCCGCTCATGTTAGGTAGGTCCTAAATACATCTTTTTGTATTTTTAATGTTGAAGAGAGTAAGCATAGGCAGAAATTATGACCTGTCCCTTCTGTCTGTCTTTCTGTGTTCACAGCCCTTCCAAATCTGATCCACAACCTAGTGCTTATAGACGCAGTGGATCGTCAAAATCGCACCACCACAAATCCTCCTCAAAATCCAGCCACCATAGGTCCGCCAGGTCGGAACAGCGTGACAGGGATTATTCCCGCCCCCCTGTGGCTCACTCCAGCAAGAGGCCAGAGAAAGCATGTTGGGGGTGCAGAATGCCTGTGCCAGCAGACAAATCCCTATGTGACCATTGTTTCACTAAGGCAGCGGATGAAAGAGACGGCGCTGACCAGCGCCTAGAATCAATGGTGAGGCGAGTGGTGAAGGAATCCCTGCAGGGAAGGGAAGCTCAACAGCCTTGTGAATCCCCGGCAGACCCACTAGATCCTATAGTAGGAGAGGGGGCACTACAGGAAACATGGGAATCATCCCAGCCTAGCCGCCATTCTGCCCTTGTCTCAGACAGTGAATCGGATCCGGAAGATCCAGGTTTGGGGTTTGATTATGGTTTGGTTCCCTCCCTGGTTAAGGCGGTGAGAGAGGCTCTGAAGTGGGAAGATCCTATCACTTCCCCCCCGAAGCAAAGGAAATTCTTTAAACAGCTCAATAAGGAGCGTCAATTTTTTCCGTTTCTATCCGAATTGGGTGATATTATTTCAGAAGAATGGAGCAAGATGGACAAAAAGAGTTCCATGCAATCCAAAATCCTTAAACTTTACCCTTTTAAGGAAGAGGATGTGAAACACCTGGAGTCAGCTCCAATGGTAGATGCAGCACTTATGCGTTTGGTGAGATATGTGACTCTCCCCTTAGAAGACACTGTGTCATTCAAGGATCCTTTAGAGAGACGGATCGATTCAGATCTAAAAAGAATCTATTTGACCTCCGGGATGGCGTGCAAACCAGGGCTTGCGATCGCAGCAGTGTCAAAGGCCATAGAATTCTGGGCTGACAGCATTGAAGAATACCTGAGAGGCATTTCAATAGACACGGCTAAAGACTCACCCATTCAGGAGATTAGGATGGCTTCAGCCTTCTTGGGGGAGGCATCCATTGATGTCATTCGCCTGATGTCTCGGGATATGCTGGCAGCCGTTTCGGCACGCCGTGCGTTGTGGCTCCGTCCGTGGCTCGCAGACCCTGCTTCTAAGCAGGCTTGGTGCCGCATCCCCTTTGAAGGGTCCTCATTATTCGGCAATAAGCTTGATTCTGCCATATCCCGGGCCACAGGTGGGAAATCTGGGTTTCTCCCTCAGGATAGGCGTCCTCAAAATCAAAGACGCTCTTTTCCAAGAAGACAGAATGCGGATCGTGCCAGGGACGCACGCAGCTACAAACCCGGCCGAGAATTCTCCAGGACATGGAGGTCCAGGCAGTCTTCTTTTAAGAAGGCCTCTAAAGGTGGTTCCTCTGGGAACCAGGATTCTGGGAAGTCCTTTTGAAATTGGGCCCGCTCAAACATGTCGGGTGGGGGCCCGTCTTCTCCACTTCAAACATGTTTGGGCGGCCTCAATTCGGGACTATTGGACCGTAAAGACAGTGTCGTCCGGTCACAAGTGGGTCTTCTGCATTACTCCAAAACTCAGATTTATCCCTACTACTCTTCCAAGCTCAGAAGAGAAAAGACAGGTCATATTGACCTACGTAAGCTGTTTATTGGAACAAGGCGCAGTCGTACCCGTCCCAGAGGAAGAGAGGGGCGAAGGCATGTATTCACCCCTGTTTTTGGTGCAGAAGAAGAACGGCACATGGAGGCCAGTAATAGACCTGACCCATCTCAACTCATTCATCCGCAAGGAGAAATTCAAGATGGAGTCCCTGCTTACCATACAACAGTCAGTACACTTGGGAGACTGGTTACTATCAATCGACCTGAAAGACGCATATTTTCACGTGCCTGTGACAAAGGACTTCCACAAATTCCTCCGCTTCGCGGTAGGCAACCAACACCTTCAGTTCACTTGTCTACCCTTCGGGTTAACCACGTCACCCCGGGTCTTTTCCAAGGTGCTATTGGCGGTAGTGGCTCTTCTCAGGATCAAGGGTGTGCGTCTCCACCATTACCTGGACGACTTGCTTTTACTATCTCAGAGCAAGGATCAGCTATTAGATCACAAAGAGGTTGTCATCTCTACCCTGCAAGAGTTCGGGTGGCTCCTGAATTTAGAAAAGAGTCAGCTAGAGCCGTCTCAGTCCCTCGTGTTTCTGGGCGCTCTATTCAACACCGTGGAGGGTACCATCTCCCTCCCAGAGGAGAAAATCATGGTAATCCGAGACAGGATTCAGGCAGCCCGTGGATCAACTCACCTTTCTGCTCTCCAGTGCCTGAAAATAATTGGCACGATGACAGCAACCATCCCCATGGTGAAGTGGGCCCAGTGGCATACCCGTCCCTTTCAGAAGGGATTTCTGCATCAGTGGAACTCTGTCGACCAGAATCAGCGCATCTTTCTTACCCCATCTATGAGGACATCTCTCCTCTGGTGGCTTCAGGGGAAGAATCTGCGCAACCATCATTCGATTGTCCCCATCTCATGGATCACGGTGACCTCAGATGCCAGCAACCAGGGTTGGGGCGCTCATTGCCTTTCGGAGGTGGCTCAGGGCAGGTGGACATGCCAGTCTCAAGGAGTCGTTTCCAACATTCTGGAACTGAGGGCAGCCTTTCAGGCACTCCTATCCTTTCGCCATCTAGTGTTGAACTCTTCCGTCATGCTAAGGTTGGACAACACAACAGCAGTGGCATACATAAGGAAACAAGGCGGGACTCACAGCTGGTCCCTGTTACAAGAAGTGGAGCCTTTAATGAGTTGGGCGCAAAAGAACTTAGCCAACATCTCGGCAGTATACATTCCGGGGGTCCAGAATGTGCAAGCAGACTTCTTGTCCCGGGTCGAGTTGGACAACAACGAGTGGTCCCTCCACAGAGAAGTTTTCGAGTGGCTCCTAACACTGGGTGTATCTCCGGAAGTCGACATGTTCGCTTCCCCGTGCAATTTCAAGATACCGAAGTACTTTGCGAGGTTCAGGGACCCTCAGGCGTTCGGGATAGATGCTCTCACGACCAGTTGGGATTTCCAGAGGGCCTATGCCTTCCCTCCAGTCCCGGTAATTCTACAGTTTCTGCGGAGGCTCAGAACAGAAAAAGTGGAGATTATTGCTGTCATTCCATTCTGGCCCAACAGGCCGTGGTTTCCTCTGCTGCTGCTCCTCAGCTATCAAGACCCAATTCCCCTACCTCTCAGGCCGGATCTATTGTCTCAAGGCAAGACGTTACACCCGTTTCCATCTTGTCTGCACCTCAAGGTGTGGTTCTTGAGAGGGGAAGGCTAGAGGCGCTTGGTTGCCCGAAAGAAGCGATTCCAACTCTTCTTAATGCCAGACGAAGAAGCACTAATAGGGTGTATGAGCGCATTTGGTCCAGGTTTGTTATACACATGTCATCAAGAGAAAACTCGTGTAACTCTCCAGAGGTTCATGATATCCTGAGCTTTCTTCAGTCCGGACTGGATTTATCCCTGGCGGTCGGCTCGTTAAGGGTGCAAGTGTCAGCCATCTCAGCCTTCACGGGAGTCTCATGGGCGAATCACGCCTTAGTTCGTCAATTCTTTAAGGGTGCCATCAGGCTCAGACCACAAAGAAGACCCAGGTTTCCCAAATGGGACCTTCCATTAGTTCTGGATTTTCTGTCAAATCTTGGGAAAGATTCGTCTCAACCTTTGTCTGTTAAGGATCTTACTCTGAAGACTATCTTCCTAGTGGCGATAACGTCAGCGAAAAGGGTATCAGAGATCAGGAATCTGGGTTCAGAGGAACCTTTTCTGACCTTTTTTGAAGACAGAGTAGTGCTGATTCCAATGTTAGGGTCAAACCCTAAAGTGACCACAGTCTTCCATGAGAATCAGGAGATTGTACTCCCTACCTTCAAAACATCAGATGACCAAGAGATCCATCCTCTTGATGTAGGCCACACCTTAAAACAATATCTGGAGGCAACAGCTCCATTCAGGCAAACGGAATTCCTCTTTGTCCTTCTTCATGGCAAGAATAAAGGGATGCGTGCGTCAATTAGGTCAATTTCCGCGTGGATTGTGCAGACGATTCAAAGGGCATACAGATCTAAGGGCTTGGCTCCTCCTGAGGCAGTGACGGCTCATTCAACACGGAGCATCTCGACTTCGTGGGCGGCTTCTCGGCATGTGGCGCCTGATATTTGTAGAGCGGCCTCTTGGTCCACAATTAATACTTTTCTTTCTCACTATTGCGTTGAACCAGCTGCGCTGTCTTCTATTAATTTTGGTTTACAAGTATTGTCGTTGGACAATGTTAAATAAATTTTGGTTTCTTTGCTCAACATTTTGCCCACCCGGGTGTGTTTGGCGAGTTATTTCCCACACGTATGCTGCCATGGAGCCTGTCAGGAAAACGGAAAATTTATATCAAATACTTACCGTAATTTTCCTTTCCTGATAGGCTCCATGGCAGCAGGAGTTCCCTCCCAAATGTCTGGAGTAGGCTAGTTACGGAACACGGATAGCAGCCAGGAGCAAAGATTTATGGGAGAGGGGTCCTATTGGGTAGTTATGGAGGCGGGGCCAACCCACACGTATGCTGCCATGGAGCCTATCAGGAAAGGAAAATTACGGTAAGTATTTGATACAGTTTTAAGACTGTGTGATCTATTAGGTTCTAATTGACAGCATCAAGTATATTATGAGCGGCGAATGCCGCTCATCACCAAAAATATAAGCATTGTTATAACTGGTACTTAGAAAGGGTTATACTGTTATGAAACTGTTCTGTTCTAAAACTGAAAACTTATTTTGCAATGTAGAATCTTTGCTAGATGTCCATTGCTCTGTGCTGTATCCTAGCTGTGCAGTGGACTGGGAAATCCTTTCTTCTCAGTATTTGGTCTCCACGGTTCCCTCCACAGTACGCTTTAGAATGGCAGAGTGGGCACATTTCTCCCCATTGTTCTATTATCCTGTCCTCTTTTATAAATCTCCTGCTCTAGGGAGTGGAAAGAGGGAGGGTCGAAGGTAGCAGAGAAAAGAGAAAGGGATGGGGGCACTGAATTTTGGCTACCAAAATGCAATAGATCCAAGGGGCAAGAAAGAGAAGCTTCTATGACAACTGCTTGTTTAAAGAAAGATCAACATGCTCACAGCACTGGACTCTTCTGAGCTATCTAAAATATAAAACTTCATGACATGGAACTTGTGTTAGTTATCTGCTTCAGAATAGCAATGAAAATAATAGTTCTAAACATTCAATAATTAAAATTGTAATATTTTATAACCACTAGAACAATATCAACAGAAACTTGATATAAACAAAGAGTATTGACATGCTTCCAACTGTCTCTTTTGAAGGGACATTCCCCTTTGTCAAGTAACTTCTTAAGCTTGCCATAGACAGTTAGGTAAAACCAACTGTTTCATCCACACACAAAAGAAGTGGAAGGGGGGATCCCCCCTGCCAGGACATTGTATTCTGACATCAGCACCCGGAAAAGTCACAATACACTGATCAGCTGCTGCAGCCACTAATCGACAAATGTTTTCCTACTTGTCCCTTTGACACAAGTTGATTAAATGATCGAGTTCTGTTGAGCAAGGACAGTCACACACTAATCAAAATTCAGCTGGTCCCTGCTGAACTGGTCAAATTTTGATCAGTGCATGACCAGCTTTACTTTCACAATTACTCTTTAACCACTTGCTGACCGCACTATTGCGAAATGACGGCTACAGCACGACCGTCCAGTTCTGGGAGGCCATCTATTAATGTCCGCCCAGAACTGCGCCCCCACCCGCGTGCTCTGTGATTGCTGTCTTCCTTGGACACAGCAGATCCAAGATTAGGGTAAAGAGCCAATCACAGCTCTTTACCATGTGATCAGCTGTGTCTAATCACAGCTCATCACGATGTAAACACACTTGTCGGTTATCGGTATACCTTTAATCAAACTGTCACAGAGTGAGGAGAGAAGAGAGCCGTTAGCTGGCTAGTGTGAAAGGGGACATCTGCACTGCTACTGCAGTGTCCTGATTAGCAGTGCCCACCTTTGCTGCCTATCAGTGCCCATCAGTGCTGCCAATCAAGTGCCTCATATCAGTGCTGCCTCATCAGTGCTGCCTCATGAGTGCCCATCATTTCAGCCCATCAGTGCCCATCAGTGCTGCCTATTAGTTCCCATCAGTGGAGCCTCATCAACACACACACAAAATTACCTGTTTGCAAAATTGTATAACAGAAACTAAGAAAAAAGCTTTGTTATTTATTTTTTCAAAATTTTTTGTCTTTTTAAATACCACCAAATGTAAGCTCTATTTGTGTGAAATAAATTTAAAAAATGTCATATGGGTACAGTGCTGCATGACCGTGCAATTGTCATCCAAAGTGTGACAGCTCTGAAAGCCTGAATTTGCCTTGGCAGGAAGGGGGTAAAAGTGCCCAGTAGACAAGTGGTTAAAGCGTAACTCCACCTTTGTTGAAAAAAAAATTACCTCTGGTTGCTCTATGTACATTGCAAGGATTATAACAAATGCTGTTGCAGAGTTCTACTGGTTTCTATTTTGAGGAAAAGGCTGTTTGTTTGCAGAGTGAAACTGAATGGGAGTGACTTTTTCCTTAATAATCAGCTGGTGCGTTTGCAGTGTTCTAATGAAGAAAATTGCAGGGTCAGCATCCATTCAGAGATAGTTAACCTTTTGGAAGTACCCTTGCAAAGGATGCCTAAAATCTGACTTGTATCTTAGTGCAGTGACTTCTGGGGAAATCAGTGAGCCAATCACACAAGCAGGAAAAGATATTTCTTGAGGATGTTCTGTACACCATCTGGGTACAGAACATCTCTAAGTTGCCATATTGCATTGAAATATACAGAAAATTACAGTGTTGCAGAATAACTGAGCCCCTAGCGCTTATGCGGGGCTCCATGGGACAGTATAGAGGGCTGCCTTCCTTCCCCAGTTCTCTTCTCCCCTCCCCTCTTCTCAGTTTAGGTTGCTCTGGGTGATGGCAGAATTTGGAGCAGCATAGCAACGGGTCCCGCTTGGTTGTATCGGGTGGAATTAAGCTGGGCATAGGTTACAAAAGCTGGCTGCTTTCCCGCTCTGTTCACCGCCTGAGGAGACCCCCGCTGAAGACGGCGCCCTGCGCTGCTGCAGGCAGCCTTACCTGTGTCATGGAGGAGCTGGTGCACCATCTTATTCACAAAGCCGAGGGCTGCGGAGGGGCAGAGTGGCTGGGGAGGTGTAGGAAGAAGAGGCAGTCCCGTCTGTATCAGCTTCTGATGATATGGAGCATACCCAGTTTGTGCAGGCAAAGTCACGCTCCTCAAACAGAGCCAGAAATTAATCAACTCGGCTAGCTTCTGCGGGGATGTCCAGTGAGGTGGCAATGTCTAGGCAACCTGTTAGCGTGGACCGCAGTTCTGGTGAGAGAGATTTGAATTTTTCAGAAATGGGTAAAGTAGTTGGTTCGTTAGCCAACGTACTTGCTAAATTGAGTAAATCTCATAATATTGGTACTGTATGGAATGGCGGTGACTCTTTTTTTCACAGGGTATTCCATTGCTTCTAATATTGATAAATTACCTGTTAACAATACCAGTGTTGTTTCTACTATGCCTGCTTCTGTTTTAAATTCTACACTTTCTTTACCTGTTAAAGCTCTAGTTTCTGAATCATGTCCCCTGTGAATTGTCTCCTCTGGGCTATCATTTATCCACCGCCATTAACCATTTCCCATCCGCCATATGCAGAATGACGGCCGGGAAGTTGCTCTGTTATCCTGACTGGGCATCATATGAAGTCCAGCAGGATAACATGCTGGCGCATGCCCGTGGGGGCGTGCAACGCGGCGAGTCAGTCTGACACACCGCATCTCTGATCGTGATAAGAAGCCTCTGTCAGAGGCTTCTTACCACGTGATCAGCTGTGACCAATCACAGCTGATCATCGCGTGAACCAGGAAGTGCCGGTAAACAGCATTTCTCGGTTCGCACTGACAGGGAGAGCCGATCGGTGGCTCTCCCTGTCAGAAGGGAGGTCTGTGCTGATAATCAGCACATTGATTATCAGCTCAGCCCCTTCAGATGTGCCACAACCCTTTTTAAAATGTGCCCATAAGCTGTCAGTCAGTGCCCCATAAAAACACAGCTCACAGTGCCCATCAAAGTCACAATCAGTGCCCATATCAGTGCTAATCAGTACCCACCACAGTGCCAGTCAGTGCCCATCTCACTGCCCAGCAGTAAAACCTGTCAGTACCTCAACATCAGTGCTGCCCATCAGTGCCACCTGTCAGTGCCAATCAGTACCACCTGTTAATCACAGCTGCCTATCAGTGCCCATCAGTGCTGCATATCAGTGCTGCCTATCAGTGCCCATCAATTCTACATATCAGTGCATCCTCATCAGTGCCCATCAGTGCCAGTCAGTGAAGGAGAAAACAAAATGTTATTTTGTTAAGCGCTGTGCAAACTGTTGGCGCTATATAAATCCTGTATAATAATAATAATAATAATCGAAACTAAGAAAAAAATTTTTTTTCAAAAATGTTGTTCTTTTTTAGTTTGTTTAGCAAAAAATAAAAACTGCAGGGGTGATCAAATACCACCAAAAGAAATCTCTGTTTGTGGGAACAAAATTATAAAAATTTTGTTTGGGTGTAGCATGACTGCGCAATTGTCATTCAAAGTGCGACAGAGTTGAAAGCTGAAAATTGTCCTGGGCGTGAAGGGGCGAAAGTGCCTGGTATTGAAGTGGTTAAAGAAAATATATGGCATTGAGAATTTATAGATATTTTATCCTTCAAAGGAATTCTTGTTGAAATCCAATAAAAGAATGGATGACAGGTCTGAGGAAGATAGGAGGTGGGCAATTCCCCGGTGGGCAATTCAGGCCTTCTGTATATTTTCTTCTGTGATGGGTGAACGTTGTCTTGATAAATGCTCAGGATCGTTCCAACACTTGGGTATAGTGGCAGAGGCATATTGCCACTTTGGAGGCATTTCTTGGTTCAGCTACGATGAGTGCTTTAGACAAAAGCTCTTGGTAAACCCATTTCTCCACTGGGGGGTTAAAGATGTAGGGCAATTCCTTGAATGATAAAATAGCAGAATTTGAGTCATCTGTATCGTATGCTTCCTTTGACGAAGCTTTGTGTCTGTTAATATATGGCAAAGCATCTTTAATGGCAAAAGCAGACATAAAATTAGCATTTTGCCTCTTACCTGTCAATCTCATGGGCTTTAATTCCCTCGGTTTCTATTTTTAGGATCATTTTTATTTTGATAAGTGCATGCCCATGGGTTTTTCAAAGTCCTGATTTTATTTTGAGGCCTTTTCGACTTTTGAACATTGAGTTTTGTCATCCATCCATTATTTAGATATTTTTTTATTTATAGGTCCAGCTGAAGTTCAAGTTTGTTCTGATATGTTGAATTGTTTTTTCAACATCCTTGAGCCCTTTGGCATTCCCCTAGCTCACGAGAAAATGGTGGGCCCAGTGACGGTAATTGTATTCCTGGGCATCACAATTGATTCGGTCGCCATGGAATTCCATTTGCCAATGTCTAAAATTATGAAAATTAGGTTACTTATTTCTATTTTTCCTTATTGGGACTCTTCGCGCTTACGTCTAGAGTATCTTTTCTCTGAGATTTGCTCTAGCCCCAGGGGGCTTAAATATCCTCTTTCCCATGTTTCTTTTACCCGTCCCATTAAGGAGGATTTGAAGGTTTGGGACCAATTCCTGATTAATTTCAATGGTTGATCATCCGGATCGGTTGGCTTCCTGGATGGTCATTGGTGTGCTGATGAATGGCCTGAGTCTTGGAGGTCACCAGATATTAACTGTATTTTTCCCTGTGGTGGTAGCAATTACTATTTGGCACCAAAACTTTGAGAATAAGCGTGTTATTATTAATACTGATGATAAATGAGTATTTTTTGCTTTAACCACTTAAGCCCCGGACCAATTTGCAGCCAAAGGACCAGGCCCCTTTTTGCAATTCGGCACTGCATCGCTTTAACTGACAATTGCGTGGCCGTGCGATGTGGCTCCCAAACAAAATTGGCATCCTTTTTTTCCCACAAATAGAGCTTTCTTTTGGTGGTATTTGATCGCCAATGCGGTTTTTATTTTTGCGCTATAAACAAAAATAGAGCGACAATTTTGAAAAAAATGCTATATTTTTTACTTTTTGCTATAATTAATATCCCAAAAAATATATAAAAAAACATTTTTTTTTCTCAGTTTAGGCCGATACGTATTCTTCTACATATTTTTGGTAAAAAAATCGCAATAAGAGATTATTGATTGGTTTGCGCAAAAGTTATAGTGTTTACAAAATAGGGGATAGTTTTATAGCATTTTTATTAATATTTTTTTTTACTAGTAATGGTGGCAATCAGGGATTTTTATTGTGACATTATGGCGGACACATGGGACATTTTTGACACATTTTTGGGACCATTGTCATTTATACAGAAATCAGTGCTATTTAAATGCACTGATTCCTATGTAAATGACAGTGGCAGTGAAGGAGTTAACCACTAGGGGGCGGGGAGGGGTTAGTGTGACGTGTGTGTTTTTTTTTTACAGTAGGGAGCGTGGCTTTACGTCTGACGTCACTGATCAGCTTTCCCGATGACAGGGAACAGCCGATCAGTGACAGGCAGTGTAGGAAGCACGGGGAGAGGTTTGTTTACACAGACCTCTCCCCGTTTTTCAGCTCTGTGACCCGATCGCGGGACACCAGCGGCGATCGGGTCCGCTGGTCCCGTGGCCGCGGTCACGGAGCTCAGAACCGGGTCGCGAGCGTGTCGCCACCGGCTGTGCCATTCTGTTGACGTAAATCTACAGGAGGCAGTCCTGAAGTGGTTAAACTGTTTATAATCACAATCTGAATTAGTAATAAAATTACTCAGTTTTTTGGTTTTGCAATGTATGACTTATAACATTTGGCTAAATAGCATGTCCCTTTAGTACTTTACTAACGAGATCGCCGATTCATTATCTCATTCGCAGTTTCAGAGGTTTCGGGAGCTCGCTCTAGAGGTGTAACAGAAAGGATTTCCATGCCTGGAATTTCTCTGGGGCCTGATTTGGGACTAATCAAGGCTAATTTAAGGAATTCCATCGCTTAAAAACTTGGGAAGAATACTTACAAGCTTGGTCTAAATGGTGTAATTTTTGTTCAGAGTCTAATCTTTCTTTCAATTCAGTTAAGGCCAATATTGGGACGTTGGGACAGTGATAGGTTTAGATTGTATGTTCATCCTGATCTTTTTATTGTCTAATTTTTCTTAGGTTCTACCAAGCATGTCATGTGGATAGTGGGACATTCCTTTATATTTTGGGCCAAAAGGAGAGCTTCCATCAGGAATTTCAAAACCAATCTCGGGTTTGGATGAAGGACAATTTCAGGGTTTATGGTGGGGAATAAGGGGGTTGAGATGGAGAAACCTGAAGGATCATTTAATTTTCTTACTAGGACAATGGCCTTCTCCTGATGTACTTATTATTCACGCTGGGGCTAATGACCTGGGCAGGATTAAAACCTGGGATTTGATTTGCGAGATGAAGAGGGATTTATCTTCCTTTAAATTGTTATTTCTTTTTGCGGTCATAGTATTTTCGGGAAATGGTACCACGACTCCTTTGGTCAGATTCAAGTAAACTTCATTATTTAGATAGGATTAGGAAACGTATGAATAGAACTATATGCAACTTAGTACTTTCTCAAGGCAGTCTTTCTTACCGCCACATAGACCTTGAGGGTTTCCTTCCTGGTCTGTACAGAGTTGATATTGTACCCCTGTCGGATGTCGGGTTAGACATTTTTGTTTTAGTCTTACAAAACATGATTGAGCAGGCCACGGCATTTGGGGGGCTTCAGACACTTTCTGAGTGGCTTTCAGCTGGTGGGGTTTGTCATACAATTCAGTTCTGGATGGACTAGATGATAGTATTATTTAAATAAATTATTTATGGTTATGTAGTTTTAAGATTAAATATATTTCTGTTATGGATTATTATTGTTCAATTTTGGGTTACCCCTTAATAAACGCTGTGGCCATTATAGCCAACATGAAATAAATTGTGTTATTTCTCTTTATTCAATTATCTTTGGGTGCTTTGTGTTGTCCCATGACTGAGCCCCTATCGCTTATGCGGGGCTCCATGGGACGGTACAGAGGGCCTTCTTCCTTCCCCAGTTCTCTCCTCCCCTCCCCTCGTCTCATTTTAGGTTGTCCAGGGGTGACGGCAGAATGTGGAGTGGCATAGCAACGGGTCCTGATTGGTTGAATCGGGCAGGATTGAGCCAGGCATAGGTTATAAATGCCTGCGGCTTTCCCGTTCTGTTCACTGCTTGAGGAGACCCCCGCTGAAGATGGAGCCCTGTGCTGCTCCCACCCACTCTCCCTTATAAATAAGAATTTCTGTCATGGCGTTTGTTAATGGAGTTTTGTCATCCAGTTCAGTTCTGGATGGACTAGGTGATAGTATTAATAAATAAATGATTTATGGTTATGTAATTTTAAGATTAATATATTGCTGTTATGGATTATTATTGTTCAATCTTGGGTTACCCCTTAATAAATGCCATGGCCAATATAGCCAACATGAAATAAATTGTGTTATGTCTCTTTATTCAATTATCTTTGAGTCCTTTGTGCTGTCCCATGAACAGGAAAGCTAAATTTTAATAACATTCAAATACAAGAAAAAGACAGAGCGCCGCCGAAAAAGACCGAGCCGACTGCTCGGCTCCGCTCGCTGACCCACCTCCCTGCTGTTTCTGGAGCGAGCGCAGCCGAAAAAGACCAATCCAACTGTACTGTGTACTCGGCTCCGCTCGCAGTCCCGCCCAGTCTGGGCGGGACTGCGAGTGCTCCAGAAATAGCAGGGAGGCGGGACTGCGAGCGGAGCCGAGCAGTTGGCTTGGTCTTTTTCGTCGGAGCTCAGTCTTTTTCGTCGGCGCCCTGTATTTTTTGGTGGCGCTCGCTATTTTTCGGCACCGCACAATATTTTTTGGGTCAGACAGTGGGGATCGGCGTATAACACGCACCCACGACGTTCCCCCGATTTTATGGGGGAAAAGGTGCGTGCTATACGCCGATAAATACAGTATCTGTAATTTTCACTCTCTAACAGTTAAAAAGGACAGAGATTTACCCTATCTATAAAGAGGGCACAGACAGCAATAAAAACCTGACTGGTGCTCTAATCTCTCCCCAGTTCCCACTCTACTGCCTTTAGCTATACTTTAACTGCCTCCCACCCGGGTCATTATAAAATTACGTTTGGGCCGGACCCCTATTGTTCTGGGAGGACATCATATGATATCACATATATACGTCCTCCCGAGAACGTGCCTCTGGAGAGATGACTGATCAGTGTAATGGCCCACTGCCGGTAACAGGTGATCGCTGTGGCCAATCATAGCAGATCACATGACTGTTGTAAACAATGAGTGGCTTCCTTTTATGCCATTTTTGTATACAATTGTGTTGCTAGCTGTGAGTGGTCACAGTGATCACATGGTACAGAGAGGGCCAATCGCAGCCCATTTTCACTATGTGATTAGTTGTGGCCAATCACAGCTAATCATAACAATACACAGTGGGGGTTGATTTACTAAAATTGGAGAGTGCAAAATCTGGTGCATCTCTGCATAGAAACCAATCAGCTTCCAGATTGTTTTGTCAAAGCTTAAAGGAGAAGTCCAGCCTGAGCTCATTTGACTGGGCTTCTCCTAAGGGTCACAGGAGTGCAATTCGTTATGCACTCCTGTGACCCATTTTCAGCAGAGAGCGGTCTCTGCTGATGTCACCAAGATCAGTCCAGGCACGGCGTCATCCCGACTTTTTCCAGGTGCCTGGACTCATGGCTGTCTCAGCCTCTCAATGAATTGCTGAGACAGCCCATCCCCGCCCCTCCACAGCCCAGCGCGTCAGTGAGCGTGGAGGAGCAGAGCAGGAGAGCTGCTGATTGACAGGCAGTAGCTCTCTGCTCGGGGAGGTGAGAGAACCGAGCCATCGGTGGTGTTCGGTGGCTCAGTTCTCAGTGAAGAGGTGGCGGGGGACAGATGCAGCATCCACGTAGGTAAGTATGATTGTGGGATAAAAAAAAATCCCATACTTCTCTTTTAATTGAACAAGTTAGAAGCTGATTGGCTACTTTGCACAGCTGCATCAGATTTTGCACTCTCCAGTTTTAGTAAATCAACCCCCAGTCTACACAATGTCATTCAGTAAAAATGTTTGCTTATAGCAGTGACTTTCGCTGCTATAAGCAATTATAGTATGTATAAGAAAAAAAAACGATCAACTCCCCAGAGTGGTACAGCATTATTATAGTAACACTGTATTACTCTGTTTACAGTATGTAAAAAAACAAATGGAAAAAAAAATCAAAGAAAAAAAAATCAAAGAAAAAAAAAATCAAAGAAAATAAATAAAATAAAAAAAATAGAAAATAAATTATATATTTTTTTCTTTTTTCACATACTGTCACTAGTTGGTATCCCTGGTCACTGTCACACCAGTTTTATAATGACGATGTACTGCACTGGTGACAGTATGGCAATTTTTTTAAACAAATGTGAAAAAAAAAATCCTTTATTTTCCAAAAAACTGTGACAAAAAAATTTAAAAAATGTAAAACATTTTTGGTAGTTTTTCAATTATTTAGCAAAAAAAAAAACATAAAACCCAGCCGTGATTATATATCACAACAAGAAAGCTCTATTTGTGTGAAAAAAAATTATAAAGATTTAGTTTGGGTACAGTGTTGCATGACTGCGCAATTGTCATTCAAAGTGCGACAGTGCTGAAAGCTGAAAATTGGCCTGGGCAGTAAGGGGGTAAAAGTGCCCAGTATTGAAGAGGTTAACAAACGCTATGGGGGAATCCAATAAAGCTGCTGCACCACTTTATGGCTTTAATGCCTCTTGTTAAGTTATTGTGCCAAATTTAAGAAGCATATTCTACACTGTTAGCTCTGACAGCAACTAGTGCACAAAACTCCTAAATGTGCCACTTTTACATTGTGTCGCATTGAATGCGCCAAAATCAATTGTGTCACATTCAATGCAACAAATCCAAAATAAAATACTGACAGTTCCTATCTTACGAAAGTGGAGCTAATTAAGACCAACTCTTTCTTGTATTAGATATAATTTTGCCCCTGTTCAAATCATTAGTAAGAACTCATCTGGAATATGCAGTTCCGTTTTGGGCACCAGTTCTCAAAAAGGATATTGGGGGAACTGGAGAAAGTGCAGAGAAGGGCAACCAAACTGATAAGAGGCATTGAGGAGCTCAGCTATGAGGAAAGATTAGAGGAACTTAATTAATTCACTCTTGAGAAGAGGAGATTAAGGGGGATATGATCAACATGTATAAATATATAAGGGGTCCATATAGTGAACTTGGTGTTGAGTTATTCACTTTACGGTCAACACAGAGGACAAGGGGGCACTCCTTACGTCTAGAGGAAAAGAGATTTCATCTCCAAATACGGAAAGCTTTCTTCACAGTAAGGTCCCTTTCACACTGGGGCAGTTTTCAGGCGGTACAGCGCTAAAAATAGCGCCTGTACACCGCCAGAAAAAACGGCCCCATTCACTCCAGTGTGAAAGTACCGCTCCTACCCATTGATGTCAATGGGACACCGTGGCGATTTGCGGGGGATTTTAACCCTTTTTCGGCTGCTCGCGGGGGGTAAAACCGCCCCGCGAGCGTCTGAATACCGCAGCTAAAACGACGGTAAAGCAGCGCTAAATATAGCGCTGCTTTACCGTCGCCGCGGCTCCCGCCCCAGTGTGAAAGGGGCCTAAGAGCTGTAAAAATGTGGAATAGACTCCCTGCAGAGGTGGTTCTGGCCAGCTCAGTAGATTGCTTTAAGAAAGGCCTGGATACTTTCCTAAATGTACATAATATAACTGGGTACTGACATTTATAGGTAAAGTTGATCCGGGGAAATCCGATTGCCTCTCGGGGGATCAGGAAGGAATTTTTTCCCCTGCTTTAGCAAATTGGAGCATGCTCTGCTGTTTTTTTTTTTTTTTTGCCTTCCTCTGGATCAACTGTGGGTATATGGGATTGTATGATATATATATTTTTTTTATTTGTGGTTGAACTGGATTGTCTTGTGTCTTTTTTCAACCTAACTATGTAACTATGTAACTATATGATGTACAACGATAAACTGATATAGACAGATTTTGCCAAAGTGTCTTGTGTGCATTCTAAAAGTGGCGCAGCATGAGCCAAATTTAAGTACAAATTCTAGATATGTACATGAGTTTGACGCAGTGGTGTAACTAGAACCTTCAGGGCCCCGGTGCAAGAAACCATGAAGGGCCCCCCTGAACCCCAGCCGAGGCCCTTCCCTCCGAGTCAGGTGGTGGAACTCCAGGGCTCGGTCACAGGTACGACTTTTGTGAGCCCTGTAGTGCCACCACTGGTATCCGCAATTTTTTAGGAGTCCCGTTGGGGGACTTTGGTGAGATATCAGAGGTATAAACAGACCTATGATGTTACACCTTTGAGACAAAGAGGAAGAAGGGAAAGGGAAATTGGGTCCCTGTCCTCTGGGGAGAAGTGGGCCTTGTCCCCAGGAGAGATTAGGTCCTTGTCCTTAGGGGAGATGGGGTCCCTGTCCCCACGTAAGTAGGAGTCCCTGTTCGTAAGGGAAATGGGGTGCCTGTCCTCTGGGGAGAAGTGGGCCCTGTCCCCAGAGGAGATGGGGTCCTTGTCCCCAAGGGAAATGGTGTCCCTGTCCTTTAGGTAGAACTGGGCCTGTCCCCAGGGGAGATGGGGTCCCTGCCCTTAGGGGACATATCTCCCAGAAAGACCTGTCAACATCTGTGTATGATGGGGAGGAGGGGGGGGGGGGGTGCTGGCAGACAAACAAGCCTGCGGTGTCCTTTGGGGAGCCGGCTCTCATAGGGCTGCACTGCATCTGTGTGCTTAAAGTTTGTTTGCCCGGGAGAAGCATGCAGTGCAGTGTGAGCCGGACTCAGGGGGCGGGACTCTGGCTGGGGAGGACAGACACCGGACTGAGCAGCACTGCATGGCGCAGGAGAGGGGGACCCGGAGGAGCGGCAGAGGACACAGGTTGTGTGGGGAATGCACAACTAAAGAGCAGCCAGTGCGGTAGTCGAGCATGGAGCTCTGCTAGTCACCCCCCACCTCCAGCCACCCGTGCGCCCGGTGCCTAACCGCCTATGCTGCCACCAGCCATAAGTAGAGGGGGCCACATGGGCCCCTTGCAGCACAGGGCCCGGTTGCGCTCGCGACTGCTGCACCCACTATAGTTACGTCCCTGGTTTGACGCATGCTGCACCACTTTTAGAACAGATGAGAGACACTTTCTAAAAATATGTCTGCGCCATGAATTCCAGGGTATACAGTGCCTTGAAATTAGTATTCATACAACTTGAAATTTTCCACATTTTGTCATGTTACAACTAAAAATGTAAATGTATTTTATGTGATAGACCAACACAAAGTGGCAAATAAAATTGTGAGGTCGAAGAAAAATGATAAATGGTTTACCAAATTTTTTACAAATAAATATGTGAAAAGTGTGGCATGCATTTGTATTCAGCCCCCCTTTACTTTGATACCCCTAACTAAAATCTAGTGTAACCAATTGCCATCAGAAGTCACCTAATTAGTAAATAGAGTCCACCTGTGTGTAATTTAATCTCAGTATAAATACAGGTGTTCTGTGAAGCCCTCAGAGGTTTGTTAGAGAACCTTAGTGAATAAACAGGATTATGAAGGCCACGGAACACACCAGAAATTTAAAGCAAGGATAGGTTACAAAAAAATATCCCAAGCTTTGAACATGTCACAGAGAACTGTTCAATCCATCATCCGAAAATGGAAAGAGTATGGCACAACTGCAAACCTACCAAGACATGGCCGTCCATCTAAACTGACAGGCTGGGCAAGGAGAGCATTAATCAGAGAGCCAGCCAAGAGGCCCATGGTAACTCTGGGGAGCTGCAGAAATCCACAGCTCAGGTGGGAGAATCTGTCCATAGGACAACTATTAGTTGTACACTCCACAAACCTGGCCTTTATGAAAGAGTGGCAAGAAGAATGCCATTGTTGAAAGAAAGCCATAAGAAGTTCTGTTTGCAGTTTGCGAGAAGCCATGTGGGGCCGAAGGGCCCGCCCGGGCCAGAAGAAGGCAGGACGGGTGAAGGGGAGCCGTGTTATGCACATACATAGTTCAAATCTCGGCCGGTTCCTGCTAGCCGGCCGAGATTCAAACCATGTATGGCCTGCCTAAATCTCACCACACATTACAATCTGATTGTACAATCATTATATCTACCAACAGTTACGTAATGCAAGGCCCAGCCTGGTTGGATACAAATTGATTGGGTAGATTAAGGGTCACCATACACATTACCATATACACTAAGTACAACTAACTTTAGATTTAGCAAAACTATATAATATGAAGACCTACCTAAGCTAACCAATCAATCTGTATCCAGTCAGGCAGGCCTTTGCATTACAGATTGGTAGGTAGATCTAACATAGATTGTATATCAGATTGTGTGCCTTAGATTTACCAAAACGATGAAATAGGAGAAGACACCTAAACAATCCATTCAGTTTGTATCATATCAAGCAAGCCCTCGCACTATACATAGTCAATAGTAGATCTAAAGCTCACCACACACATTACAATCTGACTGTATAAACTCTGCACAATCAATTTAAGATCTACCAAATGATGTAATATAAGGATCCACCCAGACAATCTAATCAATCTGTATGCAATCAGGCAGGCCATTGCACTACATATTTGTTGGTAGATCTAAAGGAGCTTGCACAATCTGATTGTATAGTGTATGGTCACCTTACAGAGGAGCTCCAGGCTCCCCCAAAAAAGTCAGCAGCTACACTGTAGCTGCTGACTTTTAATAAACGGACACTTACCTGTCATGTCCTCACCCAAATCGATTCTTTAATCGACTTCGGGTGCAGGCTCCGGGCATAGCAAGTACAGATAACAGAAAGCGAAGCCTTGAGGCTGCACTGCGACTTGTGAAAGACCCTGTAGTCTTTTGGGACCTGTGATGTGCAAACTTTAAAACCCACCTCGTCTCCTTCCCAAAAAGTTCCAAATGTGGTGGTGGGGGGGGGGGGGGGGTGGGGGCAGGGTGAAAACAAGTGGAGCTCTGCTTTAAGTGGATTCTTGTTTTGGTAAATCGAAAGTTGATTGTATATTGTAATGTGTATGGTGAGTCTAAGGCCCAATTCGTGCTTTGCATAGCGGGAATGCATGCTCCCGCTTGTGTTCTTTTGTGCGTTATTGCTGGGTTTCTATACATTGCATATCGGGAAGCCCATTCCCTTGAAAAGGGTGCCTTACATACAAAGAAGCTCCTGCGCTTTTTTGGACAATGAGCTATGCATTCTTTTGTTGCGTGGCAAAATCGCACCACCTTTGGGGTGCTATTAAGAATGAGTGGCACCCAAACCCACGTCACACATTTTGCCACAATTTTTGCGCAATTTTAAATCTGCCCACGATTCCAAAGTGGCTCAGGTGTGAATGGGGCCTAAGGCAATCCAGTAAAATAGGGGAATTTACCAAGATTGGAGCAGCCATAATCTGAATCAGCTGCATAGCAACTAATCAGCTATGCACAGATGCTTCAATTTTAGTAAATTCTAAGATGGAGCAAGTGCATTTGCCTAAAACAAACATTTAGACCCCTTTCACACTGGGGCCGCCCAAACATCAGCGCTAAAGCGCCGCTCATGTTAGATGCGCTTTAGCGCTGTATAAGCAGAACTTTACGCAGCGCTCCCAAACCGCCCCAAAGATGCTGCTTGCAGGACTTTTTCAAATGTCCCGCAAGTGCACCGCCCCAGTGTGAAAGCACTCGGGGCATGGGAGGCATATTTCAGGTGCTATTTCTAGCACTAAAACGCCTGAAAACTGCCTCAGTGTGAAAGTGGTCTGACTTTTTTTGTATTAAATTCTTGTATAAAATCAAACTAGGTTTGGTAGGATGTAAGCATTCAAATTGTTGAAGAATACATGAAATACATCTTCTGGTGTTCGAATTTCCTATCTATAATTAGATATTTGATTTTCACTGTTCCTTTTATGTTTAATGCGGAGTTGCACCCAAAAATGGAACTTCCGCTTTAATGGAGGTGACCCCCTGACATGCCACATTTGCCATGTAGTTTTTTTTGGGGGGGAGCCGGTACCTTCTTTTCAGAGGGTCCCAGCTCCCACTTCCTCCCGGCGCAGCATGAGATCACCTCTCCCCCCTCCCTCTCGGCAATCATTTGGGACATGTCACAGGTCCCAGATGTTTGCACGTCCAGTCAAGGCGCGTAGTGCGGCTCGCGCATGCGCAGTGGGTGCCCGGCTGTGAAGACACAGCCGGGCGCCCACACTTACAATGCCGGCGCCGCAGAGAGGAGGGGGAGACGAGCAGGTTTTCGCTTCCCCGTATCGCTGGACCCTGGGACAGGTAAGTGTCCGATTATTAAAAGTCAGCAGCCGCAGTATTTGTAGCTGCTGACTTTGAATTTTTTTTATTTTAGCAGTACTCCGCTTTAAGATAAAGAATTTTTTGGCAGGGACAGTTCTTCCTATAGTTTCTACTGTGCTAGCACTTGTGCAGCATGTAACACAAAACTTCTTCCTTTACATTAAACACATTAAAGAATTCTGAAATTGCAAATGAATGACTGCTTTGATCATCTTAGGCTGGGTTTACACAGCAGCACAGAGCGGATCACAGTAGGGGTCTGGTGCATCCCCATTCACTGTTTCAGTTCCGATTTCAGCACAAATTTTTGGCTGAATTCGGACCTGAAACGGACCAGAAGATGCACAGGACTCCTGTGCAATTTGTACCGGACCCGCTCTGGAGATGTGTGAACTGGCTCCATAGAGAGTGTAAATCCAGCCTAAAACGGCATACATCCTGACAGCCTCTTTGGGTGCCCTGAAGGAAACACCTTGAGCAAAAATAATTTGACACTGTTTTTTTTTTCTGAATTTCCTTTGATATAACCCATTATATTTAGATATACGGTAACCATTTTGGAATTTATTGTTAATGGTTCACCCCACCACGATCTGACATGGATGTAAGAACTTCAGTAGATATAGCAGAGTCCTTTTTAAAGGGGTCTCACTGTTGCATTCTGACCACCTACCTTAGTCTTGCAGTCTCTAGCAAAGTGCTCTGTAGATGTGCAACATCTGAAGCAAATATGGTTCCTAAGAAACGTCTTGCTTTCTTCAAAGGGTATTCCCATGGGCAAACAGCACTTTAAGAAAGGTGGTGGATTGTTGTGAATGATACAGTAGGCGTTTGGGTCTTTTTGCCTTTTTTTCACTGTTGCCACCAATTGTAGAGGTAGATCATGTCTTTCTAACAGGTGTAGCGGTGCCCCCATGGGGTTGTTACGTGTTACAGCATCCACACATTTTACCCTGCTGGTCAGACATCGGTTAGGCACACTTCCTCAGTCAATGAACAGTCTCTTGCTTGTTTTTGTTGTTTTTATTAGGGGATTAACTTGGTTGGGGAAAAGGGACATGGAATGCCCATAAGATGAATAGTTCTTTATGGAATTTAAAGATGGTTGACTTTAAATTTGACAGTCTTTTCCTCAGCACACTTCCTCCAGCACACTACTTTAGAGCACTAACTTCACCTCTCCTCCAGCACACTACTTTGGGACATTTGCTTCACTGTCCACATTTAGCCTCCTGTCACACCATTAGCACTTGACTAGGCCTCACTTTGATTAAGTCCTAATGTCTTTTCTTGATAGACTTTGCAGGCAGGGGTCTGCAGTACCCCTTTGTGGTAGCAACCGATTTGATTGAGAAGAATAAATGTACTTGATGGACTACTGATCCCAGCAAGTCCAATTGCAAATTCTGCCCACCCTCCTGGCTGCAGCGACTTGACACACAACCCCCACAGTCTCTCCCTCTGGCTCTACATCCAACTCCTGGCATATCTCTTCCAGAGCTTTCCACTGTGCCTCTCACTCACCGACACCTGGCCTTGATCCCTCCTGAATGACTTTCTCCAGACATGCTCCCAACTGTCTCTTCCAGCTCCTGTGTCAGGACACCTCTCTATCACAGTGTAAAGAGAGGCTCCCTAACAGCTCCTGAGCTCCCTGTCTGAGGTACACCCCGGCCCCCCAGAAAGGGTGTTCCCACAGACACGACAGTCTAACACTCCATCATCCAGTTCTCCTAGCCGACAACTCCTCCCCCAGCAGGCTGACCATGGGTATATATAGGAGGCCTGCACCCTGCCAATCCTAGTTGGGGACTGGTCAGGGCTCCCACATCTACCCCATGTCACTCCAGCTCTCTGCCCTGCCTCCTTTCCAGGACCTTCTCCCTGGAAACGGAGGAGGCGCCCAAGAGCTGAAGCACATGTGAGTCACCTACTGCTATAATAAACCACTCCCCACTTCCCCCAGATCAAAACAAACAGGCCTAGCTCACAGCATAGGCCTGCCTAAATGTACCTACGCTGGCAGCTTACACAAAACCTAGCACCTACCTACCTAAGGTAGAGGGTGCTACAGAGATAATGTTTTTGGTGTCTGTATTTTAACGGTGAGGTTTTCTTTTCCTGTAGTTGGGGAACTGGAGATGCTCCAGTTGATGACAGGAAAAACTTGAATCATTCTTGGCTCTGGTTAAGCTTTTGATGAAAGATTAGAAAGAGAAAAGTGGAAAGGATACTTCATGTTCCTTTTTGTACTTTAAACCCACTGTTGCCCATTTTACTGGATATTGAATGCCAATTTTGGAAAATCTAGGAAAGTCCTGCAATGTTTTGAAAGTTCTAGAACTGGAAGACTGTCATAAGTCTGTGCTAGTTTTTCATTTTGTTATTTTTTTTTCGGAATTCGTTTAGTTTTGTTTATTAATTTTCTAACAAATAAAGTTGTTCCAAATTTTTGGAACAACTCACCCAATGAGAGGTAGACATGGGGGCTGGGTCACCCAGTTACTTCACCGGGTAACCTCTTTCCCTATGTTTACTTGTCATTCAGCTGTGTCCCTGTACAGGAACAGTCATGTTCAGCAGACGGCTTTTTATTTAAAAAAAAAAAAACATAAAAAAACGCTGACCCGAACGGGTGTCAAAGTAAAGTTAATTACACCCCCAGATCAGTTCACAGATCGCAGTGCGAACTGTGAAATGGTGCAGGAATCGCAGCGCAGATCGCTGTGAACAGATCGTGTGTGAACACCCATGCGATCTGATTCCAGTGTGGACCATAAAATTATTTTGGTGCGAATGCGATGCGATTTCATCAATACAATTTGGATGGCTAAATTTGAATCGAACAGACATTGCATGTGATCTGCACAGGAATGCGGTGCGAATCACATGCAATATCTGGGATCACACAAGTGATATGTGAACCCAGCCTAAGTTTCTTTATCGTACATCACGGGACACAGAGCCACAGTTATTACTGTATGGGTTATATGGCACCTTCAAGTGATGGACACTGGCACACAGACAGGAAGTTCCACTCCCCATATAACCCCTCCCCTTACCGAGAGTACCTCAGTTTTTTCGCCAGTGTCTTAGGTGTTGGTCCCGAGTAAAGATGTGCTGTGCTGAGCTCCGCTGGAGAAATCTTTGCTGGGGCAAGCCATGTAATCGGATCCACTCAAAGTGTCTTTTCAGGCCGAATTGAATGGTACCCGGGCCTCGTGGCGGAAGAAACAAGGTTTTGCCTGTAACGCTTCTTTTTAGAGAGCTGGACCCCGGGAGGATTCAGTGCTTTGTTTTTTTCAGCCATATTTCCTGGCGGGGTGCTTTATAGGTCCAGGGGTGTGGAACCCCCGATAAAAAGGGGCCCTGGTCCATGAAGGTTTTTTAAACGGAGCCCACCGTGAGTGATGAAGATTGGGTCTGTCTGCTTACCACAGAACCCTGCAGCTGGATAAGGTAAGTGTAGATTCCTAAGGAATTTTTCTAATTTTTGTGGGTTTTCTCCTTTAAAAGTAAATGTTGTCATGTCTAAAGTCCCCACCAGGGGCTGTCAAGAGCACGTGCCTGTTCCATGCTTGTCAGTCTCGCTCTGTGTCAATACAAGCTACTGTACATGCTTCCTCCAGCCCAAGCCCAAGTAAGACGTGGGAAGGGTTTTTTTTCTTTTAAAATGTCCCCTACCTGGACAGTTTCTCTCCAGGAGGCAGAAGTAGCATGGGCCAGTCAGCGGTATGCCGCACCACTCCCGCCGCCATAACGGTGGTTCTCCGTCCATCAGCTCTCCTCCACCCCAGCCCCTCCTCCACATGCGATCCGGTCAGATTAGAGACCCGCTCGCGCGGGAAAACAATCTTTTTTTTAAAAAAGTGGGGGAGGGGCGTTGTGGGAAGGCGGAGAAGGGGGGGCTTAGCGGCCTCAGACGTTGACACGGGCTGTGTAAGCTATAAAGTGCACCTTTTTTCAGGTGCATTCAGCTGTCGGAGGGACACAGAGCAGACGGGGGCATGTGAGTGTTGGTGACACAGGCATTCCCAGGGCACATTTACTTAGCATCAGGCTGAGCATTAATAGCAGCGGCAGTTGCTGGACTATTTCCTCAGCAGTGGGTGCATTTTGGTAGTACCTCTGCATTTGTGCAGAGGGATACGAGGGATCAAGTAGGGAAGGACCTTCTTCAGCTTCACAAGCTGAAAAATTGCTGGTGCATTCTCTTAGGCCCCTTTCACACAGAGGTGTTTTTCAGGCGCTACAGCGCTAAAAATAGCGCCTGTATAGCGCCTGAAAAAAGCGTCTCCTTTCACTCCAGTGTGAAAGCCCGAGTGCTTTCACCCTCTAGCAGTGCGCTAGCAGGATGGTAAAAAAAAGTCCTGCTAGCAGCATCTTAGGAGCGGTGAAGGAGCGGTGTATTCACCGCTCCTAAACCACTCCTACCCATTGAAATCAATGGGGCAGCGCGGCTATTCTGTCAGCAAAGTGGCTCTTTGCGGGGGCAATTTTAACCCTTTTTCGGCTGCTAGTGGGGGTTAAAACCGCCCCGCTAGTGGCCGAATAGCGCCACTAAAACTACGGTAAAGCAGTGCTAAAAATAGCGTTGCTTTACCGCCAACACCCGCACTGCCCCAGTGTGAAAGGGGCCTTACTGAAATGGTCCACTCCACATTTAAGCTACCCTTAACTGAGTCACTTGCAAAGCCCACTTCTTGTTTGGGTTCACTAAAACCTCCTCAGGCTGAGTGGGATCACCCAGATAAGCATTTTTTCCCCCCTAAAAAGTTTTCAACACTTTATCCTCTGGAGGAAAAATGTTCTATGATGTGGAGTATACCAGCAATTGACGCTGCTATATCCTCTGTGAAAAAAGGTTGACTAGTCTGGTTGACAATGCACAAATGCTTAGGGATCCAAC
Source organism: Lithobates sylvaticus (assembly GCA_028564925.1). Lineage (NCBI taxonomy): Eukaryota > Metazoa > Chordata > Amphibia > Anura > Ranidae > Lithobates > Lithobates sylvaticus. The sequence goes on along the minus strand of CM053027.1, from coordinate 205,795,019 downwards.
TGATAAAAAATTGGAATTCCTGTTAAAAACATTTTCTTATTGGCGGGTTCAGTGCCTCAACCTGCAGTGGCGGCAATTGGGGTATGTCAATCCTTGAGAGACCATTTTAAACAGGTGCTCAAAGTTTTCCCTGAACAGCAGGCCCAGGATTTAGCCGAGCTGCCAGTGGCTTTGTGTTTTGCAATTAACGAATTTAGAGATTCTATTCTTCAGACCTCTCGCCTTACGCTTGGGTTGGTGCATATGCGTAGAATCTTACGGTTGAAAAATTGGTCAGCCGAAGCACCATGCAAAAAGATTCTGGCTGGTTTTCCTTTCCGCGGTGAAAGGCTGTTTGGGGATGATTTGGATAAATATATCCAAAAGATATCAAGTGGGAAAAGTACCATTTTGCCAGTTAAGAAAAGGTGTAAACATCCCTCATTTAAACTGGCTCTTTCTCCAGTGCCAGGGGCATCAGCCTCCAGGCAGTTGCGACGGCCTCCACCGTCAGGTTCCAGAGGTAAACCTCAGGGTTAACCCCAGGGACAAAAGAAGTCCTGGGAGAGGAAACCTGCAAGACAGAACGCTAAAGCCTCTTTATGAAGGGGCGCCCCCGCTCGTTCGAGTGGGGGGAAGACTTCTGCAGTTCTCAAGAGTCTGGCAGGAAGAATTTCGAGACAGATGGATGGTCTCCACAATAACTCTAGGTTACAAACTAGAGTTCAGAGAATTCCCGTCTCCTCGTTTCCTCAGGTCAAATGTTCCCAAATATCCAGAGAAAAAGAAGTCTCTCTTTCAAGCGTTAGACCGACTTTTGTCACAAAAAGTGATCATGGTGGTCCCCATGGAAGAGTAGGGGTTGGGGTTTTATTCAAACCTTTTCACGGTGCCAAAACCAAATGGAGATGTCAGACCCATTCTAGATCTCAAAGATCTAAACCGGTTCCTGAAGATCCACTCTTTTCACATGGAATCAATCCGATCTGTAGTCTCCATCCTACAAGGAGGAGAGCTATATATATATATAATGTGTACAGATGTATTATTTTTCCTTTATTTTTTGGAAAAAAAACATTATTTTGTCTATTTTATGCAAATTAAAACGTTAATTAAATTTTTTATAATATATAAAAAAAAAAATTGGGCAAATTTTTAAAATATTTTTAATAATTAAATATTAATTGATTAATATATTTATTGTATTTTTTTTCAGCTGTATATGGTATTATTTTAGTTTTTTTAATCTTTTAACCACTTCAGCCCCGGAAGAATTTACCCCCTTCCTGACCAGAGCACTTTTTGCGATTCGGCACTGCGTCAATTTAACTGACAATTGCACGGTTGTGCGACGTGGCTCCCAAACAAAATTGACGTCTTTTTTTTTGCAACAAATAGATCTTTCTTTTGGGGGTATTTGATCACCCCTGCAACAATTTTGAAAAAAAATACATTATTTTTTACTTTTTGCTATATTTTATTTTATTTTTTTTAATTTTTTATTTAACTTCGGAACAGGGTCCACATGGACCAACAGTTTACATATTAATACATTATACAGAACATACATTAATCATCAATCAGCAGGAAAAAAGGCATTTACGACAGACCGGTCCTCGTTAAACCTTCCCCTGTGGAGTTGGGTGTCCGGTTGTCTGTTTTTTTTTTTTTTCTTTGTCTTATCAGGAAGTAGCTTCCCTTCTTTCGTTGATCGTATTCAGTGTGTGTTTGGACTGGGGGAGGGTCTGTGGGTGTTAATATCCCCTAGTAAAGTTTCAAAAGGACTCTCCCCACTGTTTACCTAAGTCTACTGGAACTGTATAGAAGCTGTGCAGATAGTTGCGGTCCCTATCCCTCTTTTTCCTTTTTCTATCTATATGTTAGGAGTTACCCACCCCTCCGACCCCTCGCCATGGCTCCCCTACATATGGGGGACCTGCCGCGGTTCGGACTTTTTGCTATATTAAATATCCCCCAAAAATATATAAAAAAACAATTTTTTTTTCTCAGTTTAGGCCAATATGTATTCTTGGTTAAAAAAAATAACAAAAGATATAGCATTTAAAAAAAAGGGGATAGTTTTATGGCATTTTTATTAATATATATATTTTTTTTTGATGGTGGCGATCAACGATTTTTATCGTGACTGCAACATTATGGCGGACACATCGGACATTTTTGGGACCATTGGCATTTATACAGCAATCAGTGCTATACAAGTGCACTGATCCCTGTGTAAATGACACTGGCAGTTAAGGGGTTAACAACTAGGTGGCAGCGTCGGGATTAAGAGTGTCCTAGGGGTGTGTTTATAACTGTGGGGGGGGGCGTGACTGTGTGTGACACGTCACTGCTCTCTGCTCTGATCACAGGGAGCAGAGATCAGTGACACTGTCATTAGGCAGAACAGGGAGATGCTTGTGTACATTAGCATCTCCCCGTTCTTCCTCCCTGTGAGGCGATCACGGGACCCGACTCACGGAGCTTCCCACGAGCGCATGCTGGCTGCCTCTTAATACAGGTAACAGGTACGGGATTCTGCCTGTACGAGCCCTTCAGCCGACGTATATCAGCGTGAGGTGGTCGGCAATCGTTAAAAAAAATATTTTGTCTATTTTATGCAAATTTAAACGTTAATTAAATTTTTTATAATATATCAAGTTGGGGGTCAATCTCAATGGTGGGGTCATCTTGGTCAAATCTGAACATATTGGTCAAATTCCAATTTGTATACAGCAATGCTAGTGGTGTATTGCATTGCATCAAGGGCTATATATGGTCTATGAATCATCGCAAGTAATTAAAACATTTTAAACTATTTTTTTTATGTTTTTTTCATCGTTTTCCATCATATTTTTGTCTTTTCAGGTCAAAAATATAGGGTACCTTTAACCACTTCAGCCCCGGACCAATTTGCAGCCAAAGGACCAGGCCCCTTTTTGCGATTCGGCACTGCGTCGCTTTAACTGACAATTGCGCAGTCGTGCGACGTGGCTCCCAAACAAAATTGGCGTCCTTTTTTTCCCACAAATAGAGCTTTCTTTTGGTGGTATTTGATCGCGCCTGCGGTTTTAATTTTTTGTGCTATAAACAAAAATAGAGCGACAATTTAAAAAAAAAGGAATATTTTTTACTTTTTGCTATAATAAATATCCCCAAAAAATATATTAAAAAAAATTTTTTTTCCTCAGTTTAGGTTGATACGTATTCTTCTACATATTTTTGGTAAAAAAATCGCAATTAGCGATTATTGATTGGTTTTGCGCAAAAGTTATAGCGTTTACAAAATAGGGGATAGTTTTATAGCATTTTTATTAATATTTTTTTTTTTTACTAGTAATGGCGGCGATCAGCGATTTTTATTGTGACTGCGACATTATGGCGGACACATCGGACATTTTTGACACATTTTTAGGGACCATTGTCATTTATACAGCAATCAATGCTATTTAAATGCATTGATTCCTGTATAAACGACACTGGCAGTGAAAGAGTTAACCACTAGGGGGCGGGGAGGGGTTATGGTGTTTGACGTGTGTTTTTTTTTTTACATTAGTCTGACGTCATTGATCGGCTTTCCCGATGACAGGGAACAGCCGATCAATGACAGGCAGTGTAGGAAGCGCAGGGAGAGGTTTGTTTACACAGACCTCTCCCCGTTCTTCAGCTCTGTAACCTGATCGCAGGACACCAGCGGCGATCGGGTCCGCTAGTCCCGCGGGCTCTTAAAGGACCACGTACCTATACGCAGTTTTGCCTAGCCGTGCCATTCTGCCGACCTATATCGGCGTGAGGCGGTCGGGAAGCGGTTAAAAACGCGTATAAACTAAAACACATCTAAACGCCGGTACCGCGTTTAGTTGCATTTGGCATCTGAAACATGGAAATCTTCGGTGTCTGAACCGATTATTTTGCTTTTGAAGAAACGCTGTTAAACGCAACTGCCTAAAGAAGTCAATAAACGAGACTGTGTACATGGTCACATAGGATAACATTGAATGAGTTTAGGGGCAGTTGAAAGAAGTGTCCAACTGCCTCTGAACGTACAATTAGCAGCGTCCTGTGTACATGGGGCCTTACACACAGTATACCGAGTGAAGTGACTGGCCTCAGATCATACACAGAGATTAAATAAATCCTCCTACATAAGCTGTACCTGTTTATCTGCAACTCCCTCTTCTTTAAATCCGTTGAAAGTGTGGAAATTGAAAGTTTATCTGAAAGTTAGAAAAAGGGGACGGAGAGCTGAAGTTGCACTCTGCAGAGCTCAGTGAGGAGAGCTCTGAGAGATGATTAGAGGGAAGAGACACACCCCCCTTCACACAGCACACAGGAACAGAGATGAGATTGTCTATCTGCTGGAGTTCCCTCCCCGTCACCTTTTTTCTCTTGGTGTCTGGAAAACATATTAGAAGTGATTCATGCTGATAGCAGAGTAACGAAGTAGGAGACAAAAATTACACTTAGTACTCTTAATTGAGACAAGTACACACTATAGAGGGAGATGCTTTGTTCATATTTCATTTTCAGGTTTACAACCACTTTTAGCCTTTAGACAAAGTCAGCATCGCACCAATTACGATGGTGCCGTTGCCGGCAATAGGCGGTGATTTGACATGTCAAATCGCATGTCAAAACAGCCCGATGTGAACGTGAGCTTCATCTCAATAAAGGCCCACTTGTGTGTTTGGGACTAGAAGATATCGCTATCTAATAAACAATCATTGGCCCCCTAGTCTGTCAAACCTATTCCCTCTCAAAAAGTCTTTGGTTAATGTAACTTCTAGGGTGTTAATTCAAACGCAGAGAAACAAAAAAACACCTGCAAGGCAATGGCGAAATGTGCTCGTTATGCATCAACATGTACAAATACATAAGTGGTCCATATAGTGAACTTGAATTATTTACTTTTGGTCATCACAGAAGACAAGGGGACACACTTTACATCTAGAGGAAAAAGATTTCATCTCCAAATACAGAAAGGTTTCTTCACAGTAAGAGCTGTGAAAATGTGGAATAGACTCCCTCCAGAGGGGGTTCTGGCCAGCTCAGTAGATTGCTTTAATAAAGGCCTAAGTTTACATAATATAACTGGGTACTAACATTTAGGGAAAATCCAGGGAAAATCTGATTGCCTTTCAGGGTATCAGGAAGGATTTTTTCCCCCTGCTGTAGCAAATTGGATGATGCTTTGCTGGGGTTTTTCACCTTCCTCTGTATCAACTGTGGGTGAAGGATTGTGTATATGGGATTTTTTTTTTTTCAACCTGACTAACTATGTATCGCATACTAGCACATTATGAAATACTATCACCGCTGAGAGGGCTGACATCTTCCCCCGGTCTTTTTCCTGGGTTAGCATGATCCAGCTATGTGATTGCATGTGCGCGGGAGCCCTTAGTTCCAGCATGAACCTCTGAATGTCAGGCAATGTATGCCGGACATTCAGAGCGCATGTGTCGATGGCGTAACTGGCTGCATCCAGGGTGAATATCTCCTAAACGGTGTTTAGGAGATATTCATCTTACCTACAGGTAAGCCCTATTATAGGCTAACCTGTAGGTAAAAATGACCAAGCGGGGTTTACTACCGCTTTAAGTACACATTGGCCTACACAGAGCTTAAGTTAACTACACCCCTATAAAAAAATAACCATTCCTTGCTAATAAATAAAATAAAAATCTTATTTTCCACTGGTGTCATTCTTGTCCTGTATGCCAGTTATGTGGTGTGTCCCTGGCAGCTATATACAAACCGCGTTTTGTGGATTGCACTTTTTTTTATCAGGTATCAGTGATGGCTCTATTATATAAAAGATAAAAGACACAGAAATTCAAAAGAAAATTCAAAACAATTAATAAAAAAAAACATAATATATTTATGCTTACATACATATTAATAGTATTGACTGATGGATCAAGGGTTAGAAATCTCCACCTTATCAAACTGCCCCTCTTGGAGAGGAAAGCAATAGAATAGCATTGATATGACTCCGTTATTAAGGATTTGATATTGCACTTGTTCACAGCAGAAAAAACTCAAGGTCACATAATCTGTTGACAACAGATATCATCTATATTATAATCCCAACGGGTAAGATCTAAGGTTAGACCTTAGGTAAGATCTGAATGGTAGGGATCATGCTTAGATAATATTTCATACACTCCGTTCTACACCCTGATAAACAAAAATGGTAAATGATTAGTATTAGACTTATGCCGCGTACACACGGTCGGAATTTCCGATGGAAACAGTCCGATGGGAGCTTTTCATCTGATTTTCTGACCATGTGTATGCCCATCGGTCTTTTTCTGTTGGAATTTCCGAAGGACTTTGGATTGAGAACCTGTTCTTAATTTTTCCGACGGAAAACCTTTCTATTGGATTTTCCGATCGTGTGTATGCAATTCCGACACGCAAAATTCCGACGCATGCTCGGAAACAATTCGACACAATTTATAAGACGTGGTGTTATTGACCGTCGGAATTTGGTGTGACCGTGTGTAGGCAAGACAGTTTGAGCGAAATTCTGTCGGAACTCCGACGGGAAAACCATCAGAGCTTTTTCCGACGAGAATTTCGACCGTGTGTACGTGGCATTAGCTCCTTTGTGAAAATAGGCTCAACCCATTTAGGACTCTAAATTATGTGTTCAGAAATCACTTTATGTGCCTAGGATTAGAATAGTATATATACCAATTGTTAGTTTCTGGCTCCTCTCAATAGTAACAATTCTGTGTACAGAATTCCTAGGTCTATTTCTCTGCTATGTACAGCTATATTAAAATACACATATTCCCATTAGCCTTCTTCCCATATATCTAATAGGGCCACTTACAGATATAATTATCCAATGTAATAAGGAGATCAGAAGCATCTATTCCAGGGGTGCCCAACCTTTTGAAGAGCGAGGGCCACTTAAGCTACTTGGTAACCGGTCGCAGGCCACAATGAGCGGAGCGGGCAGATGGCAGGTCCGTGTCTGCTCTGTATATGCAAAGCGGACATGGACACAGCCCACTAATAATCTTTTTTTTTTTCCGGATTGGATTGGATTGGATTGGAGGTAGGACACAAGTCGGTTTACATTTGCTACACCTAGGAGGTGAATGGAGGGTCCAATTGGGTCAGACAGACTGTGTGAAAGGGGCCCAAGGCTGCTTTCACACAGATGCGCTGCAGTTTACCTGCACCACTGGTGCAGTTCAGTGTACCTTTGGCTTTCCTTCACTTTGCAATAGACTTCTATTATATTCTGCAGGTTTGGGGCACTTTCAGAAAGCTCACCAAACTCGCAGGTAAAAACAGAAGTCTATGGCTCAGTGCAGGTAACCCGCAGGTGCACTGCTCTGTACCTGCGGATCAGTTTGAAAGCAGCCCAGTAACCACTGCAGAATAGATATGCCCATATATACCCAGTGATTTTATTAATAAAACTGACCTTTAATAACAGTACTCTATTCCATCTTATCCCAGAGCAGGAGGTCGTGGGCCACATCAGAGGGCTCCGTTGGGCACTGGTTGGGCACCCCTGATCTATTCCATTCTCATATAGGTGTAGGTCTATAGATATAAATAAATATATTTTCTTTGAAGGGAATGACAAGTATTACCATCTCATAGTCATTTATGTCCACTAGAGGGAACATGTGAACTATAGCAGTATCTCTCCATTCTAGCCTATGCACCAAACAAAGCGTAAACAGCTGATCAAATCAAAAACTAAACACCTACAGCTGAACAGTTGCTTGTACAATATTACTTACTAACTACATCCAGTAAGTCCAGGTTCACAATGAAATACACAAAGGGAGTAGACATGGGCGCCGTCAAAAAATGTGTTTAGTTTCGTTCGTTTCGTTTTGTATGAAAAAAAAACTTTTTTTTTTTTTGTTAGATTTGTAAACTTTTCGTTAAAATAGCGAAAATTTGTTATGATGAATTTATCATTATGAGGGGCTCCCACTATCCCTGTGCTGACTTCCTGGGTTTTTAACCTTCAGTTTCGTTATCTTTTGTAAAAACAACGAAAGTTTGTTATGATGAATTTATCATTATGAGGGGCTCCCACTATCCCTGTGCTGTGCTGACTTCCTGGGTTTTTAACCTTCAGTTTCGTTATCTTTTGTAAAAACAACGAAAGTTTGTTATGATGAATTTATCATTATGAGGGGTTCCCATCATCCCTGTGCTGTGCTGACTTCCAGGGTTTTTAACTTTTAGCTTTGTTAACTTTTCGTAACAATTACGAATGTTCGTTATGATGAATTTATCATTATGAGGGGTTCCCACCATCCCAGTGCTGGGTTCCCGGGTCTGAGTGTACACCCGCTGTGCCCATTATGAGGGGTCCCCACCATCCCTGTGCTGAGTTCCCTGGTCTGTACACCTGCTGTGTGTCCATTATGAGGGGTTCCCACCATCCCAGTGCTGGGTTCCCGGGTCTGAGTGTACACCCGCTGTGCCCATTATGAGGGGTTCCCACCATCCCTGTGCTGTGCTGACTTCCTCTGATTGGTGAACAAAACAGCAGTCATGTTTCTGTTAATTTAGATTCGAAATTCCGAAATTCGTTAACAAAATTTTGTATGAAATTTGTAAGCATAGAAATTCCCATAGGGTTCCCACCATCCCTGTGCTGAGTTCCCAGGTCAGTACACCCACTGTGCCCATTATGAGGGGTTCCCACCATCTCTGTGCTGTGCTGACTTCCTCTGATTGGTGAAAAAAACACCAGTCACAATTCTGTTAATTTGGATCCGAAATTCCGAAATTCGTACAAATTTTCATTTCGTACGAAACTAATCGCACATGTCTAAAAGGGAGAGGCGCCTCTGGGTGTAGATATACACAGGTTTAACCACTTCAATACCGGGCATTTATACACCCTTCTTTCCCAGACCAATTTTTAGCTTTCAGCGCTCTCACACTTTGAATGACAATTACTCAGTCAAGCAACACTGTAATCAAACAACATTTTTTTCATACAAATAGAGCTTTCTTTTGGTGGTATTTAATCACCACTGGGTTTTTTATTTTTTGCGATATAAGTGAAAAAAGTGTGAAAATTTAAAAAAAAAAAACACTTTTTTTTTAGTTTCTATGATAAAATTTTGCAAATAAGTAATTTTTGTTCATAAATTTTGGCCAAAATGTATACTGCTACATCTCTTTGGTAAAAATAACCCAAATTAGTCGCTATTATTTAGTCTCTGAAAGTTATAGTGTCTACAAGCTATGGTGCAAATCATTGATAATTGATCATATCTGATCACACCTGATGCACTGACGGCCTATCTCATTTCTTGAGGCTCTGAAATGTCAGGAAAGTACAAATACCCTACAAATGACCCTTTTTTGAAAAGTAGACAGTCCAAGGTATTTAGTAAGAGGCATGGTGAGTTTTTTGAAGTTGTCATTTTTTCCCACAATTCTTGGGAAAATTAAGATTTTTTTTTTTTAAACAAAATTGTCATAATAACAAGTTATTTCTCACACACGGCATATGGATACTTCCAATTACACCCCAAAATACATTCTGCTACTCCTCCCGAGTATGGTGATACCACAAGTGTGGGACTTTTACACAGCCTGGCCACACAGAGAGGTCCAACATGCAGGGAGCACCGTCAGTCGTTCTTGGAGCATAAATGACACCTCTAATTTCCTAACCACCTATTACATTTGTGAAGGCCCTGGAGCACCAGACAATTACCCACAAAATGACCCCATTTTGGAAAGAAAACACCCCAATGCCAATTCTATGAGGCATAATGAGTCTTTTGAACGGTTCATTTTTTTCCACAAGTCTTCGGAAAACGTGGAAAGAAAATTAAAACATATTTCTTTTTACACAAAGTGGTCAGTTTATAAGATATTTCTAAAGCCCCATACACACGGTCGGATTTTCCGATGCATTCTGTCCTATCGGACAATGTTGTCAGAAATTCCGACCGTGTGTAGGCACCATCGGACAGTTTCCATCGGATTGTCCGACGGACAAAGTTCTATCTCCTGCTGGATAGATTTTCCGACAACAAAGTCCGATCACACCAATTCCGATCATGTGTAGCGAATTCCGACGGACAAAGTGCCACGCATGCTCAGATCACATTACAAGACCAAAGCTATTGGCTACTAGCCTCTACGTAGTCCCGTCGTACGCAACAAATGTCACCACGTTCAGAATGATCGGATTTTCCGACAACTTTGTCCGACCGTGTGTATGCAACACCAGTGTCGGACTAAATCCGTCGGACAAAATCCGATGGATTTTGTGGTCGGATTTTCCGACCGTGTGTATGGGGCATAACTCAAAGCATGTATATAGCAAAAATTAAACCCCAAAATACATTCTTCTACTCATCCTGAGTATGGCAATACCACATGTGTGTGACTTTTACATAGCCTGGGCACATACAAAGGCCCAACATGCAGGGAGCACCGTCAGGGATTCTAGGAGCATAAATTACACCTCTAATTTCCTAACGACCTATTACACTTTTGAAGGCCCTGGAGCACCAGGACAATGGAATTACCCACAAAATGACCCCATTTTGGAAAACAAACACCCTAAAATATATTCTATGAAGCATTATGAGTCTTTTGAACGGTTCATTTTATTACACAAGTCTTCATAAAACGTGGAAAGAAAATTAAAATCTTTTTTTTTTTACACAAAGTTGTCCATTTACAAGATATTTCTAACACATAGCATGTATATAGCAAAAATTACACCCCAAAACACATTCTGCTACTCCTCCTGGGTATGGCGATACCACATGTGTGAGACTTTTACACAGCCTGGCCATATAAAGAGGCCCAACATTGAAGTAGTACCTTCAGGCGTTCTAGGAGCATAAATTACACATCTCATTTCATTCCTACCTATCACACTTTTGAAGGTTCTGGAGCACCAGGACTATGGAATTACCCACAGATACGTATTCTTCTACATATTTTTGGTAAAAAAAATCGCAATAAGCTTATATTGATCGGTTTGCGCAAAAGTTATAGCGTCTACAAAATAGGGGATAAATTTACTGCATTTTTTTTTTTTTTACTAGTAATGGCGGTGATCTGCGATTTTTTTTCGTGTTTGCGACATTGCAGCGGACGCTTCGGACACTTTTGACACATTTTTGGGACCATTCACATTTACACAGCGATCGTTGCTATAAAATTGCATTGATTACTGTGTAAATGTGACTGGCAGGGAAGGGGTTGACACTAGGGGGCGCTGCAGGGGTTAAAATGTTCCCCAAGGTAGTGATTCTAACTGTGGGGGGAGGGGACTCACAAGGGGAGGTGACCGATCGGTGTTCCTCCGTACTGGGAACACATGATCGGTCTCCTCGCCACTGAAAGGACGTGGAGCTGTGTGTTTACACACACAGCTCCACGGTCCCGCGCGGTCCCGCTGTTTTAACGGGCAATCGCGGGTGCCCGGCGGACATCGCGGCCGCCGGGCACGCCCACCGGGTCCCGAGCGACGCCCCAACTGCCACCAGATAGTCAGTCATCTATTCCGACTGACTGGCTCTCCTTAATCTCCCTGACTCAACAAAGCAGGACACTGCATCTTTCAGGACAGGTCCACAGACCACCCACGACATTCAAGGATATGTGTGGTCTCTCTCAGATCCCCAGATACACCCTATCTTTAAAATATAGGGGTTCTGTTGAAACCAAACCACGGTCAGGTAGACCAACTAAGATTTTAGCCACAACTGGCAGGAAAACTGTTCGGGATGCAAAGAAAAACCCACAAATAACTTCAGGTGAAATACAGGACTCTCTGAAACATGTGGTGTGGCTGTTTCAAGATGCACAATAAGGAGGCACTTGAAGAAAGATGGGCTGCATGATCGAGTCGCCAGAAGAAAGCCATTACTACGCAACTGCCACAAAGTATCCCGCTTACAATACGCCAAACAGCACAGAGACAAGCCTCAAACCTTCTGGCACAAAGTCATTTGGAGTAATGAGACCATCTGAAATGGTCTGGAGTCAGGCTCAGAGGCCAGTAGCTATATCAGTGGAGCAGATATTCACACAGGTCACCCTGGCTGATGACACAGGCTCACCTGAGGTGCGGGGTCTAAGCACTAACCGGTATTCCCCAGAGCTCCTGATGGTGGAGATGGGCTTTGCTGCGTGTTAGTACCAGGTCGCGGTCCTCAGGATAGCCCCACCAGAAGGTGAGCAAGCCAGGGTCCAGTAGCAGATATAGCAGGTAGGGATCAAGCAGAAGCATAGTTGAGAAACAAGTCAAAAGTCGGTAACAAATAGTTGCAGGTTGAGATTCAGCAGAAGCGTAGTCGGGGAACAAGCCAAATGTTGGTAACGCATGGTAGAGAATATACGGTTGGCAGCAGGAGAGACAGGAGCAAGATATTGGTTGGTGAAGGTACAATATTCTGGCGACCAGGAAGTGCAGAGACATGGCTTAAATTAGGAAGTCCATGGAAGGAGCAAAGAGTTCAGGGTTCAAGGCAAACAAGATTCCAAGACAAGATCATTCAAGGAATTGTTGAAGGAACTATCCGGCATTCCAGGTGGCTCAGCAAGCAGAGTGTCATGAAGATCCTGCCAGAAATCTAAACCCGGGCCGTCCTGGCCCTCAGATTCCATTGCGCATGCGCATGCGCGCCCGGGCGCCGGCACGTGCACAACCGCGCACAGGGAGACGGGCGCGCGCCCTAGTTAGCACCAGCCGGCCTATTTAAGCCTGACTTGAGCAGACGGTCTTTGCTGTCTGCTCTACAGCGTTGTGGTGTAGTAAAAGAAACCTGATCCTGTTATACCTGTTCCTTTGACCCGGCTTGCCATAAAGACTATCCTGCTTTCTGCCTGTACCCGACCCCGGCTTCCAGTGACCATCCTCCTGCCTGATCCATTGTACCTTGCCCTAGTTCAGATTCATTACCTGACTTCTTGATGAACTTTGGTTCCTTGTTTAGCCTTTATCCAGTCTGCAGTCTGACCCTCTGTAACGAGCCTGTTCACCGGTTGGTTCCAGTCCAGTCTGTGGTTCCGTTTCCTGTGTTCAGTTCCTGTCAGCTCTGCTATCCAAGTGTACCTGTGAACTTACTTGCCAAGCCGTTGTCCAGTTCCTGTCAGCTCTGCTATCCAGTGTACCTGTGAACTTACTTGCCAAGCCGTTGTCCAGTTCCTGTCAGCTCTGCTATCCAAGCTTACCTGTGAACCTGCTTGCCAAGCCGTTGTCCAGTTCCTGTCAGCTCTGCTATCCAGCTTACCTGTGAACCTGCTTGCCAAGCCGTTGTCCAGTTCCTGTCAGCTCTGCTATCCAGTTTACCTGTGAGCCTGATTCCTGTGATCCTGCCAGCTCTGCTATCCGGTTTACCTGTGAGCCTGCTTCCTGTGATCCTGCCAGCTCTGCTATCCGGTTTACCTGTGAGCCTGCTTCCTGTGATCCTGCCAGCTCTGCTATCCAGTTTACCTGTGAGCCTGATTCCTGTGATCCTGCCAGCTCTGCTATCCGGTTTACCTGTGAGCCTGCTTCCTGTGATCCTGCCAGCTCTGCTATCCAGTTTACCTGTGAGCCTGCTTCCTGTGATCCTGCCAGCTCTGCTATCCGGTTTACCTGTGAGCCTGCTTCCTGTGATCCTGCCAGCTCTGCTATCCGGTTTACCTGTGAGCCTGCTTCCTGTGATCCTGCCAGCTCTGCTATCCGGTTTACCTGTGAGCCTGCTTCCTGTGATCCTGCCAGCTCTGCTATCCAGTTTACCTGTGAGCCTGCTTCCTGTGATCCTGCCAGCTCTGCTATCCAGTTTACCTGTGAGCCTGCTTCCTGTGATCCTGCCAGCTCTGCTATCCAGTTTATCTGTGAGCCTGCTTCCTGTGATCCTGCCAGCTCTGCTATCCAGTTTACCTGTGAGCCTGCTTCCTGTGATCCTGCCAGCTCTGCTATCTAGTTTACCTGTGAGCCTGCTTCCTGTGATCCTGCCAGCTCTGCTATCCAGTTTACCTGTGAGCCTGCTTCCCAGAGATCCCGCCTGCTCAGCTAACCTGTTTCCTTCCCACCGGTCTGTTGATCCTGCCAGGCACCCGTGCTCCTCCTCACTCCTGGCTCTCCTGTTCCCACACCAGGGGATCAGGAGTGGGAGACGCAAGGGAGGCCTCTCCCTGCAATCTCGGGCTCGCACCACCAGGTACGTGACAGTAGCAGACAGCCATGTCTGAGCCCGAGCAGGGAGCCCCCGCCATGGAGGGGCTATGCCAACACCTGGCAGGTCTGACCGAAGCGGTGAAGAACCTCCAGCAGGGTTATACCCGGCTGGAGGAACGGGTACTGGCCCTGTCTGGTCCATCCAGTACCCAAGGAACTCCTCACCCAGCAATACCCCCAACGGGGCCTGCACCTACCCAGACTATAGTGATGCTACCACCTGAGCCCAAGGTACCTACTCCAGAGAAATTTACGGGTGCCCGTGGTAGCTTCAGAACTTTCCGTAACTCCTGTGAACTCCATTTTGCCCTGCAACCTAGGACCTTCTCTTTAGAGACCACCAAGGTGGGTTTTGTGGTAGCCCTACTGACTGGGGATCCCCAAATCTGGGCCCACCGTCTCGTGGAACAAAAGGATGCAGCATTGACCAGTCTCTCCACCCTTTTTGATGCCATGGCGCAGCTTTATGAGGACCCCCAACTCTCAACCACTGCGGAGGCCGCCTTACGTTCTCTCCAACAGGGTCGAAGACCAGCAGAGGACTATGTGGCTGAGTTCAGGCGTTGGGGTGCCGACACCGACTGGAACGATGCTGCCCTCCGTCACCAATTCCGCATGGGCCTCTCAGACGCACTCAAGGACGAGCTCGCCAGAGTGGGGGTACCCCAGACCCTGAATTCCCTCATAGACCTAAGCATCCAAATTGACCGGCGCCTACGGGAGCGTAGGGCCGAACGAACCTTGGGGTCCCCAAGACCTACCTGGATGCTCCCCAGGGGTCCTAGTCACTTCCGCACTGCTCCCCCGTTAAACCTACTCATGCCTCTTCAGCATCCGAACCCATGCAACTTGGACTCCTGCGGCCTTCTCTCACCCCAGCAGAACGTCAGAGACGCCGCAGCAACAATCTGTGCCTGTATTGTGGAGAGCCTGGTCATTATGTTCGGAACTGCCCGGCTAAACTCCGTAAGTTCCCCACTATTCTCTCCAGTTATGTGGATCCTGTGACCGGGGTTTCATCTCATCTTGCCCTTTCTGTTTCCTTCCAGTTCTCAGGAGGGACCCTACAAACCACAGCTATCATTGACTCTGGTGCCTGCAGTTGCTTTATGGACTCTGCTTTTGCCGCCCGGCATCGAATTCCTCTCCGTCTGAGAAAACAAGGCCTGTCTGTCCACCTGGCGGATGGGTCCACCATCAAATCTGGCCCAGTGACTCAGGAGACTGCCCCATTGCACACAGTGATCTCAGAGTCACATCAAGAACTGTTATGTTTGGACATAATTTCTTCTCCCTTGTTTCCAGTCATTCTAGGGATCCCCTGGCTGCAAGCACACAACCCGGTCATCAACTGGTCCACAGGAGAGGTGGCCTTTTCTTCTCCCTACTGCCAAAGGTCCTGCGGCTCCTTGGCCCCCGCAGGACCCTCTGCTCTGCTCTGCCTCGAAAACGAGGCAGGTCTACGTCAGTCCATCCCTGAAGTCTACCATGCATACCTGGATGTGTTTAGTAAACAAAGGGCAGATGTGCTGCCACCACATAGGCCCTATGACTGTCCCATTGAACTCCTTCCCGGGGCCAAGATTCCCTTCGGTAGGGTTTTTCCGTTAACAGAGGTGGAGCAGGGAAAATTAAAGGACTATATTGATGATAACCTGAAAAAAGGGTTTATCCGCCCATCTACGTCTCCTGCAGGTGCAGGAATATTTTTTGTAGAGAAGAAGGACCATTCTCTCAGACCCTGTGTGGACTACCGTGCCCTAAACGAGGTCACAGTCAAAAATCGCTACCCGCTTCCCCTGGTACCTGAACTGTTTCAGAGGCTTGGCACGGCCTCCATCTTTTCTAAACTGGACCTCAGAGGGGCATACAATTTGATACGTATAAAGGATGGGGACGAATGGAAGACGGCATTTCGGTCTCGATTTGGGCACTTCGAGTACCTGGTGATGCCGTTTGGACTCTGTAACGCCCCCGCTACCTTCCAGGCCTTTATAAATGATGTACTTCGGGACTTCCTTGATATTTTTGCTGTTGTTTATCTTGATGACATACTAATTTTCTCTTCCTCCCTAGAGCTGCATCGTGGACATGTTAAAAGTGTGTTGGGCCGTCTCCGGCAACATGGCCTCTATGCCAAGGCAGAAAAATGTCTCTTTGAGGTAGAAAGCATACCCTTCCTAGGTTTGATCATCTCCAGTAGAGGCATCCGGATGGACCCCCAGAAAATCTTAGCCATCCTGGACTGGCCAGTTCCCGCAGATAAAAAGGGGATCCAGCGATTCATTGGCTTTGCCAATTTTTATCGCAAATTCATCAAGGGATTCTCGGCCATAGTGGCACCCATTACTCAACTCACCAAACTAGGTACCCGTTTTCATTGGTCCCCTGGGGCCCAAGGGGCCTTCGAGGCCCTCAAGGGGCTCTTTACCTCAGCCCCTATCCTGAAGCATCCAGATCCTTCTCTGCCCTTTGTCCTCGAAGTGGATGCCTCAGAGATAGCTGTAGGGGCCATCCTGTCCCAGAGACAGGGCATCAAAGCCCTGCTACACCCCGTGGCATTCTTCTCACGGAAACTGTCCCCAGCCGAGAAGAACTACGATGTGGGGGATCGGGAATTACTGGCCATAAAGACCGCCCTCGAGGAATGGCGTTACCTGCTAGAAGGGGCTACTCACCCAATCCTGATCTTCACAGATCACAAGAATCTAGAGTACCTGAAGACTGCCAAGAGGTTAAAACCTAGACAGGCCCGTTGGGCCTTATTTTTCTCTCGTTTTACTTTTCACGTGACGTATCGTCCGGGTTCCAAAAACGCGAAGCCGGACGCTCTGTCTCGTATGTATCACAAATCCCAGGATGGTTCCCCTCCAGACACTATCCTTGCCCCTGGAAACTTTCTCCTGCTACAGGAAGACCTACTGTCCCAGCTCAGGCGGGCTTCCAGTGGCCTCATACCCACTCCCGGTCCTGGGTTGCAGGCCAAGGATGGGCTATTGTGGCATGGGGATAAGATTTTCATTCCCGAGGGTCTGCGGGTAACCGTCCTGGAATTGTGCCATGATCACAAGCTTGCCGGACACTTTGGTGTTACCAAAACCACTGAATTGGTACAACGTACCTTCTGGTGGCCTCAGCTAAGGGAAGACTGCAGGAAATTTGTGGAAACATGCACTGTGTGTATTCGGAGCAAGAGTCACAGAACCAAAGCCTGGGGCTTACTCAAGCCATTACCAGTCCCAGATCGCCCCTGGAAAATGCTGTCCATAGATTTCATTGTGGAACTGCCCCCAGCAGAGGACCACACTACGATCTTCGTGATAGTTGATCGTCTGTCAAAGATGGCACACTTTGTTCCCATGAAGGGTACCCCTTCTTCCTCAGAAACCGCACAAGTGTTCATCCGAGAAGTCATCAGACTCCATGGGGTACCAGCCAACATAGTGTCCGACCGAGGGGTACAATTCACCTCTCGGTTTTGTAAAACACTCTGCAAGGCCCTCAATATTGAGCTGTCGTTTTCTTCTGCTTATCACCCTCAAACCAATGGGCAGACCGAAAGAACCAATCAGACCCTGGAACAATATCTTCGATGCTTTTCTTCCTTCTCCCAAGACGATTGGATCTCCCTGTTACCAGTTGCCGAGTTTGCATATAACAATGCTATCCACTCGGCCACCCAACAGACACCTTTTTTCGCCAACTATGGCTTTCATCCTTCATTTCTGCCCAATTCTCTTCCTGAATGTACTGTGCCCGCAGTCCAGGAGAAGATTGACTTCTTTGCTTCCAATAACCAACTCCTGCAGGACACCATGGCCCGGACCCAGGAACATAACAAAACAGTCTTTGACCGAAAGAGGCGTGGAGAATTGGTACTGGCACCGGGTGACACAGTGTGGCTCTCCACTTTGAATCTGAAATTGGCTTGTCCCTCAAAGAAACTGGGCCCTAAGTTCTTAGGTCCCTTTCCAGTCAAACGAAAGATTAATGAAGTAGCCTATGAGTTGGAACTTCCTGATTCCCTCAAGGTCCATCCAGTCTTTCATGTTTCCCTGTTAAAGCCCTCCACTTCCAACCCCTTTTCCAACAGAAGGACGGTACCCCCGGACCCAGTCTTGGTAGATGGCGAGGAAGAATATGAGGTAGAGGCCATACTAAATGTTAGAAAAAGGAGAAATCAGAACCAGTTTCTGATCAAATGGAAGGGATATGGTCCTGAAGAAAATTCCTGGGAGCCCGAGTGTAATATCCATGCTAAGAGTCTAGTTCAAGCCTTCAAAAGAGCTCACCCTGAGAGATTTGCCCAGAGGGGCACCCGGAGGTTGCCCCTAGGAGGGGGGCAATGTCATGAAGATCCTGCCAGAAATCTAAACCCGGGCCGTCCTGGCCCTCAGATTCCATTGCGCATGCGCATGCGCGCCCGGGCGCGGGCACGTGCACAACCGCGCACAGGGAGACGGGCGCGCGCCCTAGTTAGCACCAGCCGGCCTATTTAAGCCTGACTTGAGCAGACGGTCTTTGCTGTCTGCTCTACAGCGTTGTGGTGTAGTAAAAGAAACCTGATCCTGTTATACCTGTTCCTTTGACCCGGCTTGCCATAAAGACTATCCTGCTTTCTGCCTGTACCCGACCCCGGCTTCCAGTGACCATCCTCCTGCCTGATCCATTGTACCTTGCCCTAGTTCAGATTCATTACCTGACTTCTTGATGAACTTTGGTTCCTTGTTTAGCCTTTATCCAGTCTGCAGTCTGACCCTCTGTAACGAGCCTGTTCACCGGTTGGTTCCAGTCCAGTCTGTGGTTCCGTTTCCTGTGTTCAGTTCCTGTCAGCTCTGCTATCCAAGTGTACCTGTGAACTTACTTGCCAAGCCGTTGTCCAGTTCCTGTCAGCTCTGCTATCCAGTGTACCTGTGAACTTACTTGCCAAGCCGTTGTCCAGTTCCTGTCAGCTCTGCTATCCAAGCTTACCTGTGAACCTGCTTGCCAAGCCGTTGTCCAGTTCCTGTCAGCTCTGCTATCCCAGCTTACCTGTGAACCTGCTTGCCAAGCCGTTGTCCAGTTCCTGTCAGCTCTGCTATCCAGTTTACCTGTGAGCCTGATTCCTGTGATCCTGCCAGCTCTGCTATCCGGTTTACCTGTGAGCCTGCTTCCTGTGATCCTGCCAGCTCTGCTATCCGGTTTACCTGTGAGCCTGCTTCCTGTGATCCTGCCAGCTCTGCTATCCAGTTTACCTGTGAGCCTGATTCCTGTGATCCTGCCAGCTCTGCTATCCGGTTTACCTGTGAGCCTGCTTCCTGTGATCCTGCCAGCTCTGCTATCCAGTTTACCTGTGAGCCTGCTTCCTGTGATCCTGCCAGCTCTGCTATCCGGTTTACCTGTGAGCCTGCTTCCTGTGATCCTGCCAGCTCTGCTATCCGGTTTACCTGTGAGCCTGCTTCCTGTGATCCTGCCAGCTCTGCTATCCGGTTTACCTGTGAGCCTGCTTCCTGTGATCCTGCCAGCTCTGCTATCCAGTTTACCTGTGAGCCTGCTTCCTGTGATCCTGCCAGCTCTGCTATCCAGTTTACCTGTGAGCCTGCTTCCTGTGATCCTGCCAGCTCTGCTATCCAGTTTACCTGTGAGCCTGCTTCCTGTGATCCTGCCAGCTCTGCTATCCAGTTTACCTGTGAGCCTGCTTCCTGTGATCCTGCCAGCTCTGCTATCTAGTTTACCTGTGAGCCTGCTTCCTGTGATCCTGCCAGCTCTGCTATCCAGTTTACCTGTGAGCCTGCTTCCCAGAGATCCCGCCTGCTCAGCTAACCTGTTTCCTTCCCACCGGTCTGTTGATCCTGCCAGGCACCCGTGCTCCTCCTCACTCCTGGCTCTCCTGTTCCCACACCAGGGGATCAGGAGTGGGAGACGCAAGGGAGGCCTCTCCCTGCAATCTCGGGCTCGCACCACCAGGTACGTGACACAGAGTCACCGCCAGACCCAGCAGAGGTCCCAGGTTCAAGCCCAGGTCCTAACAGTACTCCCATCCTCCCTGGATGTCCTAGGGCCAGGTTTCTGAGGAAACCTCTGGTGGAATTCCCTTGTTAATCTAGGGGCATAAACATTCAGGCTCCCAAGAATTTTCTTCTGGCCCATATCCTTCCCATTGAACCAGATATTGCAATTTGTTCCTAGAGATCCTGGAGTCAAGATTTTTTCCGACCACAAATCAGTGGCGGCTGGTGCTAAAAGTTTTTGGGGGACCATAAACAGCCTGAAATATACCGAAACCCCCCCCCCCCCCATCAATTGCAGTCTCACTGTGCCCATCAAATGCACCCATTGTGCCTATCAAATACAGCCACTGTGCCCATCAAATGCAGCCACTGTGCCCTTCAAATGCAGCCACTGTGCCCATCAAACGCAGCCACTTGTGCCCATCAAACGATGCAGCCACTGTGTCCCTCAAATGCAGCCACTGTGCCCATCAAACGCAGCCACTTGTGCCCATCAAACGCAGCCACTTGTGCCCATCAAACGCAGCCACTGTGCCCATCAAATGCAGCCACTTGTGCCCATCAAATGCAGCCACTTGTGCCCATCATATGCAGCCACTTGGGCCCATTAAATGCAGCCAGTTGTGCCCAGTATATGCAGCCACTTGTGCCCCATCATATGTAGCCACTGTGCCCACCAACCCCCTTCACTCGCGGGGCTCGCAGCACCCCCAACCCCCCCCCCCCGCAGCTCTGACAGCTCCTCTGGCACTTACCGCCAGGCAGCAGCTCCTCTCAGAGCACCAGAGCGACGGCGACCTCCGCTCCAGCGTGTGTCTCCTCCGCTCCTCTTCCGAAGTTGCAGGCATCCAATAGGGTGGCCTGGCACTTTGGCCAATCAGGAAACAGGTCTGATGCCCTGCCTCCTGATTGGTGGGGAGGAAGATTAGTGTGAAAATAGCGAAAATGGGAGGGGCGGAGCCAGTGCGCGACATGTGAGGAGTGCAGGACCGGAGCTCCGTCTGCAGACTGACCATCCTGCAGTGATCCTGAGACAGAGCTGAACTGCTGGGAATGTGTGCTGGTACCCCTCGGCACCTCTGGGGATGGTGAAATACGGCCCCCCCTGGCCTAAATCGACCAGAGAGCGGCTGGCACAATTCGCCTGGGGCTCTCAAAATGGAACACAGGAGGAGGAGGAATGGCCGCCGCTCCTGAGATCCGTGGAGACCCCCAAACAGGCGTCTCCCACACAGGACAGGGTGTCCTAAACCCCAGAGGGAAGCAGAGATAAGAAGGGGGAGATCGCTGGACAGACTAAAAGATCGATGGGCCAAAGCTGACAAGGAGGGGGAAGGGGAGGATGAGCCATCCCTGACCCAGATAATGGCAACCATACAGGGGTTCCAGAACAAGCTGATCACTTTGAGGAGCTCAGAATGGAGTTCTCCTTCATGAAACATGACATGCTGAAGTTAAGGGAGAAGGCACAGGCCACTGACCACTGGGTTGCCTCCCTAGAAGATACTGTGAGGCCTTTGGACACTGCTGTACAGGTGACAAAAAAAACATTATCTGAGCACACTTTAAAGATGGCTGACATGGAAGACCGAATGAGAAGAAACAATATAAGGCTGGTGGGGTTCCCTGAGGGAGTAGAGGGGAGACACCTAGAGGAATTTCCAGAGAAATGGCTAACTGAGCAAATTGCTCCTGAGACTTTCACCAAAATGTTTGCCATTGAAAGGGCAAATCATATCCCAGGTCAGGCGCCCCCGAAGGGAGCCCCCCCAGATCTATGATAGCGAAAGTGCTTCACTTCCGGGACCGGGAGAATATCCTGCGGAGACAGAATGGGTCCTGAGTTGACGACTGATGGTAATTGAATATGAATCTACCCCGATTTTTCAGCAACCACTCAGAGGCAGAGGGCTTCTATTCAGCCCATAAAGAAAAGATTGAGGGATCTCAACCTGATCTACAGTATGCTGTACCCGGCTAAGCTGCGTATAGTGGAAAATGGGAAAACCTATTTCTTCACCAATCCTACTGCGGCCTCAGAGTGGCTGGACACTCGTGGACGCCAGAGAGACAGAGCTTCTTCCCGTCCGCCTTGATACAAAGAGGTGGAGCAAGTTCTGGGTGAGAGAATATTGGGGCTGACAGGGATTACCTACCTGGATGCCTCTCCTGTTTTGTTTGTTTAACCCTGATGCCCATTTGGAACATGTTTTTTTGCACCTGAATACGTAAATTTTTTGTGGAAGGAGAACTATGACTGTTGCTAGTTCACCTTTAGGGTATATGTTCCTGGAATGTATTTTTTATTTTAAAGTTTACTGGTGGACAACCCTTTCTCAGAAGGTGCTGAGGGAGGAGGTCCTTGGTACTATTGAAATTGCTGTTGACTCATGCCAGTAGTATATGCAGAGTCTGCAGACTGCTCTTGATGCTGCAAATTTAAACAGTTTTTTGATCTACAAAAAAAGTTTAGATTTTTCTTTTTACATTTCTCTTCTTTTACTTTTTTGGACAGGAGAACTGTGCTGGGACATACGGTGAAGCACGGTTATCTTAGGGCAGGGGTGCCCAACCTTTTGAAGAACCAGGGCCAGTTAAGCGAATTGGTAACTGGTCACGGGCCACAATGAGCGGAGCGGGAGGATGACAGGTCTGTATCCACAGACACAGCCCACTACTTTATGGGCCCTCTGATCCAATCCAATCCAATTCGCCCAGACGGAAGAAGCAGATCCCTTCTATTTTTTTTAGGTAGGCGGGTGTAAACAGACACAAGTCCGTTTACATCTGCTGCTCCATAGAGGTGAATAATAAGTCCGATTGGGTCGGACCAATCATGTGAAAGGGGCCTAAGGCAGCTTTCACACTGATGCACTGCGATTTGCCCAAACCGCGGGTGCAGCGCAGTGAACCTGTGGATTTTCTGCAGGTTAGCTGCACGTCTATTATATCCTGGCGCACTTTCTATAGGCGCAACAAACCCGCAGGTAATAACAGAAGTCTATGGCTCAATGCAGGTAACCCGCAGCTGCACTGCACCTGCGGATCAGTTTGAAAGCAGCCCAGTAACCACTGCAAAACAGATATATCCATATATACTGTGAATTTAGTAGTAAACTTACCTTTAATAACCGTCTTCCATTCTGGTATCGCTGGCTGTCCCAGGCGGAGTGCATTTGGTATCACTCTCCCTGTGACAGGAGCGGGCACTATACAGGAAGTGTATGTGGCTTATGTGGCTCTGTTCTGCAGCCACTTGCTTCCACTACCAGTGGCTTCATTCACAAAACTGCTGCTCTGGGATGGCGGGTTGGCAAACCGTGATCTGGGCTTGCCAACCTGCCATTTTAGAACAGGAGGTCGAGGGCCACATCTCAGGGCTCCGCGGGCCACATGTGGCCCCCGGGCCACTGGTTGGGCACCCCTGTCTTAGGGTAACCTGGCCTATGTGACAGTTCAAGTCGCATCTTTGCCACCTATTTGAACTAAAGTTAAGGAAATAAAATGCCTGGCATGTTGGGGCTGGGTGTGGGGAGGGGGGTGGGACAAGTTGGGGTGCTATTTACATTGGGAATTTCATGTCCGCTGAGAGGGGTGTTTATGACTGAAGTACAGGGTTTCAAGAAACAGTTAGCTTCCACAGTCCAGCTTAAGGAGATGGAGGCGACAATAGCAGAGGCAGAATATGTTAGGGACCCCACTAGGGAGAGTTACTGACTCTACAGACAGTTCTAACAGATTGTACCACAAAACTTAACCTTGCGCAACGTAGATGCATATTTGAATTTGGCGACAAGAATGGCAGGCTCTTGGCATACTTGGTGCGGCCTGAATATGTTCCAGTCTATATTAAATCGGTATATAACAACTCCAGAATTGAAATATGTGACTCAGTTCATATCCTGAAAGTATTTGCTCAATTCTACGAAGAATTATATAGGTCTTGTAATCCTTCGGGGACGGAGAACCTGGTGACCTACATGGCAGACATTGATCTACCTAAGTTGTCGGAGGAGGACAGTACTGCTTTAGAAACCAGTATCACGGTGAAAGAGGTGGAGGAGGCGATTGCCTCTTTTCCCCCTAGAAAGTCTCCTGGATTGGATGGCCTCCCCTCGGAATGGTACAACACTTTTAGGTTTGGTCTGGCCCCTCGCCTGCTGAAAGTATTCAATACAGCGAGGTCGGATGGTAGACTACCTCCCTGATCCCCAAAGAGGGGAAGGACCCTCGAGAGTGTGACTCTGGCAGGTAGGTTACAATCAGTTATTCTAAAATTGGTACATGCGGATCAAACAGGTTTTATTCAAGGAAGATGCGCACATCTGAATATTAGGAGACTTTTCATGAATCTCCAGACTGTTCATGACAACTCCGGGACTAGAGTTGTGGCTTCCTTAGATACAAAAAAGGCCTTTGACTCGATGGAGTGGTCATTTTTGTTCCACCTCCTAGAGTCTTATGGTTTTGGCCCTGTTTTCATTTCCTGGGTACGGCTATTGTATACAGACCCGCTGGTTAGACTGAGGGTTAATGGCATTATCTCAGATTCCTTTCCTATATTTCAGGGCACCAGGCAGGTGTGCCCACTTTCACCCCTCCTGTTTGCCTTGGCTATAGAACCTCTAGCGGTTAAGCTGAGGGCTACTCCAAATTTGAAAGGCCTGCGACTTGGGGAGTTTGAGGGGCGAGTGTCGCTTTATGCGGACTACATGCTCTTATATCTGCTGGATCCGGGGCCTTCGCTTTCAGAAGCCTTCCGATTGATTAAGGAGTTTGGGGATTACTCCGGATTCTGAAATAATTGGAAAAAATCCTCCCTCTTCCCTATTGATGAGGCAGTGGTGGTCCCGTTGGAATGCCCCATCCCATTATCTACCTCTTTTAAGGATTTGGGGATGGAGGTTCAGCTCCCCATCTCTAAATTTCTTGAGCCAAACTTGACGCCAGTTTTGGTGAACTAGGAAGTTACAGAGATGGCAGATTTTAAGGATCACCTTGATGGGATGGATAAATCTGTTCAAGATGATTTTTCTTCCCAAGTTTCTGTATATCCTCTCGATTTCACTGTTTTTTGTGACACTACGAGTCTTCAAGCAAATTGACTCCATTATTGTGAGTTTCCTGTGGGGCTCTAAGGCACCCAGGGTATCTTTGGCAGTTTTAAAGTTACCAATCAGAATGGGTAGAATGGCTCTTCCTGATTTACTGTCGTATTTTATGCCTTCACAGTTTATATTTTTGCACTGGCGCCTGTTCCCACAAATGCCTAATGCCACTATTCTGCTGGAGGCAGCAGTTGCCACCTCACAGGAAACTCTTCAAAATATGCTATATAGGAAAGGGATCACGGGGAGGAAGGCGGGATCGATTATGGCACTTCCTGGGAAAGTGTTTCACCTATGCTCACAATGGAGAAAAGATGATCTTTGTGGCTATCCCCAAATAGTCCCCTATGGTGTAATAAAACCTTAGAGGAGTTTCTTAAGCTACCAGATGGGCTAAATACGGCATAAAATACTTACATCAAATCTATCAGGATAACCATCTTTGTACCTTTACACAACTAAGGGAACAATTTGGAATACCTAAGACCTGGGTCTTTCGCTATAAACAGCTCCGCCATGCAGCGATTGCGCAGTTTGGGGGGGGGGGTTAAAACTATGGTGCAGAACATGGACATGGAGAAGGTTCTGATTGATCCAGATCAGGCAAAGCAAATCTCTAGATATTATGGAGCAGTAGGCCCAGGGGTGACGACTACAACTTCTAGGCCCATGGCGCGATGTGTGGCAATTGTCCCGGAGTAGTCGGAGGAAATGTGGCAGGAGGTACTGGACATGTATTTGGTGTCTGTTGTCTCCTCCATGGACAAAATGATTCAGTTCCGTTACCTTCACCAACAGTATTTTGCACCAGCTAGACTTTACCGAATGCAAAGGAGCGAATCGGCTAACTGCCATAAATGCAAGGGGGCGGAAGGTACTTTCCTACATATGGTCTGGGAATGCGAAAAAGTGAGACCATTATGGTCGCAGGTGACTGAATTTATTTCGGATCATTTTGATTTGCTCTCCTCTACGATGCCTTCTTGGGGTCTTCGATGAAGAAGAGATGAATGCACACACAAAACTGTTCCTCAGGATCCTATTTTGTGGTGTGAGGAAATTCATAGCCAGACACTGGATACATGATGAACAGTTGACACTGGGGATGTGGATAAAAATAGTAAATACTGATGTGCTGATGTATAAAATGACTTATGAAGCTAGAGGAGCTCCCAAGAAGTTTAGGAAGGTATGATTTAGATGGGTTGACTCTGAAACTATGTTGGCAGAAGAGGGATGATAGAACATTAGATTATCTAAGACTACCCTCACTTTTTGGAACTATGACAGAGGGATGATAGTGAGCGCACTTCCTTTAATGTGGACAGAGGTGGGTTTTTGTATCCTACCGAGCATAACACTGAAAAGCAGACATCCCTTGGGGAGGGAGTTTTTTTTTTTCATGGGGTTATTCAATTGGTTTGCGGTTTTAGTTTAATTTTGTTTGTTAAAAAAGAAAATGCACATATACAGTTTATGATAGGGGTGAAGTCATGACTAGCTCAAACACGAGAACATTGATATGTACAAACCTTAGTATTCCTAATGAATGTTGGTTCCTTCACTGATTTGCATGTAACCACCATAGGAATCCATGCGTCCGGCGTCCTGAAAGGGGCCAGTTGCATGGATGGGGGGGCAGCACCCATGCGCACACAGTGCATGGGCCTCCAATGCCACAAATTCTTCTTCACCCTGTACCTCAACAGGTGGAGGAGGAGGATGAATTCTTCCAGAAAAAGTATTTTCATGAAACGGTTTGAGTAGCAATATATGAAAAACAGGGTGAATCTTCATATTGTCAGGAAGTTTTAGGCGAAAAGTGACCGTGTTGATTTGAGCAGAAATCTCAAAAGGTCCCACAAAAATTTGACCCAACTTAGCAAATGGAACGTGAACCTTAACATTTTTGGTAAATAACCAAGCTTTGTCACCTACGTGAAAGGTGGCAATAGACCTACGATGTCTGTCAACGGTCTTCTTGTAATATTCCTGCACCTCCTTCAATGTATCAGTCTCCTGGATCTCATGTAATGAAGTTAGTCTGTTGGTAACAGCAAGAACTGAAGTTGAGATAGGGAGATCAGGAATAAAAACTGGATGATACCCAGTGTTTAAAAAAAATGGGCTTTGGGAAGTGGAGCTATGTTTAGAGTTATTATAAAGCAAACTGCTGTAGAAAGGTAGTCCACCCAGTCATCCTGAAGATAACTCACAAAACATTGAAGGTATTGCTCCAGAGTTTGATTGGTCCTCTCGGTCTGACCATTAGACTGTGGATGAAAAGCTGAGGACAGATTAATGATTACACCCAAAGCTGAGCAAAAACTTCTTCAACATTTTGAGGTAAACTGTACTCCTCTGTCAGACAACACATCATCAGGAATTCCATGAAGTTTAAAAACTTCTTGAACCATCACCTCAGCAGTATGTTTAGCGGAGTGCACCCCCTTAACCGGAATAGAATGAGCCATCTTAGTGAGGCAGTCAACGACTACCAGAATGGTGGTCATCTTTTGAAAGAGGAAGGTCGACCAGAAAGACCATAGAAATTGACCCCCATGGTCTTAATGGAACAGGCCAGTGGTAGAAGTAACCCAATGTAATGCTTTAGGCAGTGAAACTATGGTGGTTGGCGTGGATCACAACTTCAGAAGTCTATTAATATGATATTCGTAACTGTTAACCTTAGATTTGGCAGATATCAGGTAGGAAGACTCAGATAAGTTGGGAAAAACAAATGGTTTTATTTAGAGTGGTAATACACAGCCATAACGGGGAGCATCAGAGGTAACTTAAAGGTAGTAGCAGTACACAGGAATAAAATTTATAGGAAACATAAGGATACTTGCAGTTAGTGGATTTCTGGTGATGGGGTCACCCAGTGGCTTCTTGAGAGATATACTGGTCTCCTTTGTGAAGAGAAATAGGTAAGGTTTTCTGCCAGCAGAGTAAGCTGACTCAGGGTAGGGCAGAGGAGAGCCTCTGACTACCAGTGAGGAAGGGGCTCTGTCCAGCCCAAAAGAGAGGTGGCAAAAGGGGGCTCTGCCTAGCTCAAAAGTGAGATGGCAATCGGGGCTCTGACCAGCCCAATAATGAGACGGAAGTAGGTGCTCTGACCGGCCCAATAATGAGATGGAAGTATGGGCTCTGACCGGCCCAATAGAGAATGAAGACAGCAGTCTTATGATGGAGATTTGCCTGGCATCAGGTTCTTAGCACGAACATTAAGCAAATGGTGGTGGCTGTTTAAGTAGGGACAAAAGGAGGAGCTGGGGGATGTCGCTGTGACGTCATCAATCTGCAACGGAGTTTGTGAAGATGTCTGAGCTCCCAGTGGAGAGATAAGAACATTACAGGATAAGAACATTACAGGAGAGATGTCGGAGCCCCCAGTGGAGGGATAAGAACATTACACCCAAGAGGAGAAGATCAGGTGTCTTATTGTGAGCACAGGTTAGACATGAAGCCACATAACTCTACATCTTTCTTGTACCCAGGCCACCAAAAGGTACGTGATAAGAGTTATTCTGTCTTAGAAACCCCAAAATGACAAGCAAGTTTAGAGTCTTGAACCAACCTGAGGGCTTCTACCCAAACTGATTCAGGGATTCATAGAGGCAATACGCTTGAGTCCAAAAAACGTTGTTGTACTTAAGGTTACTGTCCTTAGGAGGATTATTAAGAAGTGGGTCATTCTCATACCCCGATTTGAGAAGATTAAGAAATGTCTTCGAACTCGTGGCCCCTAGAAAGTTCTTTTGAGGCAGGATTGTACATTCAGAGTTGCTTTCCTGGAGAGGCCAGAACAACATCCACGATAGGGCATCAGCCTTACCATTCCTTGACCCAGGGCTAGATGAGATAACAAAATTGAACCTGGAGAAGAATAGGGCCCAACGTGCTTGTCTAGATGACAACCTTTTAGCAGAACAAATAAATTCTAAATTTCTATGATCGATGAGTATGGTTAGAGGGTCCTTAGCCCCTTCCAGCAGATGCCTCCACTCCTTAATTGTCAGCAGCTCCTTGTTTCCAATGTCATAACTCTTCTCGGCTGCAGACATCAGTTGAGAGAAATAAGCACAAGAATGAAGCTGAATTTTTTTCTCTAATTCGCTGAGAAAGGATAGCTTCCACAGCAGAATTAGAAGCATCAACTTCTACGATGAAAGGTAGTTCTGGATCTGGATGTACCAGTATTGGTGCAGAAGTTTACTAAAGGCAGCCTGTGCCTCAGGTGACCACAAAAAGGGCATGCCTTTCTTTGTTAGCTGTGTAATTGGAGCAAATTCCTTATAAATCTTCTGTAAAAGTTGACAAATCCAACAAATCTCTGCATCTCCTTAACATTCCTAGGGACAGGCCAGGGTGGAGCCATGACGCAGGCGCGTACGTGACGCTCTCCAGACGGCCGGACCCTCCGTAGCCCTCGCTCCAGGATGCCCCATCTCCCCACCGCTGTAGCGCTCCGCAAACCTCGCCCGCAGTAAGGGGACCCAGCAAGAGGACTCCCGAGCACCGCTCGTACCGGCTGGGCGGCATGACCCCTTTTCTGCCCCGTCCCGCTCCCGGAAGAACCCGCCGGTACTAGAGGGGGATTAAGCCGCCAGGTCCTCCTGCACTTCGGTCCTGATACAGACGCCGACAGGTGCTCTCCCCCAGAGAGGAGAGCGGAGTGAACTCAGCCACAGCTGCGAGAGCAGCCTGCAAGACACAGCAAGACACAGCCCCCTTCGCCGCAGCACTGTACCGAGGATACGAACCGGACTGTCCCCATACAGGGATACCGCATTGAGAGAGACAGGTACTGGCTAGACAAACTTGCTTTGCTTGTACATGGATATGTCAAAGAGACTGTCTTAGTATGTTCCCTCTCTACTTTTTTTTTTTTTTTCCCCCCCTGGTGTCTAACGAAACTGTAAGCTAGCTGCAATGCCTGTAATGCCTCTGAAATAGTAGGGTGGTGAAAATATCTTGGATATCTGCTAGCTTTATATGCCTTATATGCTATGCACGCTTACACACCGCCAGCAGGATTTAAGCAAAACAAAGTAAATGTGAAAGCAATGATGAAAAAAGGAAAGCTGTAAGAGTATAAATATATGAATAAGGATCACATACAACTGAAAGATTGTGATTAGCAGGTTGCCCGAAGGCATGGAACTGATATCCTGACGCTCACAGCTGATATTATTTTGCGGGGGTAAAACCCCTGGTTAAAGCAACTACATCGCATAACGTCTGGGCCTCCTAGGCGGACATGAATACTGTCTGACATTGACTAAAAAAAAGAGAAAAAACATATGAAACCGGAAACTGGCTTGGCCCCACCTTTTTTGTTTTTTTTTGTTTCTGCCCCACTTCACATAGCCTCCTGGCCTTTAAGACTGCTCCTCCTGGTTTTCCCCTGTGGGAACCCTTCAGAGACCCCCGTATAACACAGGAAGTCTTAGCTGAGCTGATACCACTGACCCTGGGGGAGTCAGCAAGAAGCCTTGGGAGGGTCCGGGGATGCCCGTTGGAGGAAGCTAAAAGGTGGCATTGCTGTAGATACTTCCTGGTTCTTTAGCCCTGCTGGTCTATTTCGGGATTACCCCCCATATGACGGTCTATTGAAAAATAGCTACAGCCAATTGGAACAAGAATATAACTTCCTGACTAACAGAATAGCTGCCTGCGAGAATCCAGGGACTCCCGAATTGCATTATAAATTTGGTTTCCTTTGCCTCTTTTTTTTTTTTTCCCAGGAAACTGCCCGGACACTATCACTCATAGGATCCCCGGATCCAGTCTAGGGGCAAGAGAAGTCCTAGAAGGAAGTTGAAGGACCAAAGGTCCACAGGACTGGAATCTAAATTGTGACTGAAATACCCATAAAACGCAATGAGTAAAAGAGTAAAGATCTAGCTCAACGGGAATACCCCCCTTGGGGCGATAGGGTCTCACACCAGGGACCCTAAGTCGAAAGCAAGGAGTAGGGGAATAATTTAATGCTTATAGTGTTTTGCCTTTGGAGGTTTTTGGAGTTTTTTTTTTTCTTTTTTTTTTTTTTTTTGTTTTAGTCTCCTTAAGTCTCTCTCTCGGGCATAGGACATCAATATGAGGGGTAAACCAAGCAAAACGGGTAAAACTGTAATCCCAGCCTCAAGCCCGGGTGGTATTCAAAGGTATATGGCAAATAACAGTAGTGTAACAGAGGAAGCACAGGGAAGCCCCAGGTTAGGGGCCCCACTGCGTTCAGGGTTAAATAGGCAGAAAGGGGGGGAAGAAAATAAAGGGGGGAGAGTAAACGGAACAAAGATGGGGGGAGCTAAGGGAGAAGGGAATAGCGCACAGGCCAGTGATAACGTGAACACACTAGACCAGGAGAGGAGGGTAGAAAGTAGAGTAGAAGGAGCAGGAGTAGGTGCCACAGGGGAAAGTAGTACATAACCTCTCCACCAGCAGGAATCTCCGCAAATAAAGGAGATGCTGGCAGAGATGTTCTCAAAGATGGAAGCATCCCTGAAAGTAGAAATCTCCGCAGTCAGGGCGGACATTGGGTTGGCTCTAGGGCGAGTAGAGGAGCTGGAAGGTAGACTAGAAGTACAGGAGCAAAGACTCGACGAGATATCAGAACAAGTGACTGCCCTGCAGATAGCGAACAGGACCCTGAAGTACAAGTTAGAGGACCAGGAGAACAGGAGCAGGAGGAAGAACGTCCGTATCAAGGGCCTGCCCGAGACTCATAGTAATATAGAGTTAAAGACAATAGCGCAACATTTATTTAACCCCCTACTAGACAAAGAAACTACAGAGGCCTTAAAAATTGATAGAATTCATAGGATGGCACAGCGGGTACCTTCGGGGTCAGAAAAACCGAGAGACGTCATAGTCAGGTTTCACTTTGCGGAAGAGAAAGCTATAATAATGGGGAAACTCAGAACACTCCCAGGAGTGGCATACGAAGGCGCAGAACTGCAGGTTTATCCAGACTTAGCAGGGGAAACATTGATGAGAAGGACCCGGTTGAAACCTTTAACTGAACTGATGATTGCATCGGGTATAACTTATCAATGGGGTTTCCCCGCCTGTTTGATAGGGAAAAAAGAAGGTCGAACTGCAGTACTGCGCTTTCCAGAAGATCTAAGGGATTTCTGCGCTCGATTAGAAATAAATCCCCCCCCTCTACCTGGATGGGAGGAGGAAGGGGGACCTCGGGCAGTTCAAAAAAAACTTAAATGGAATAGTAACAGGAGGAGAGGGGAGCCAAGCTAAAGAACAACAGGAGGCGAGACGGGGACAAGCCCGGAGTGGGGGAGGAGGGAGGCCATAGGGATGGGTCCGTATGCCCTGGGATGGGAACCACCGGGGAACTATGGAGAGAAGGCGACTCCAGGAAGGAGTCTACCTAGGCCATAGAATGAACAGAAAAATTCTGCCCAGCCCATTGGGCTTGCTGTTTCAGAAGGGGGGGGGGGGGGGGGGGTGGGGGGTGGGTGGGGGGGGGTGGGGGGGCTATTATGGAGAGAAGCTCTCCTTTAGTGGTTTTTTTTTTTTTTTTGGTTTTTTTTTTTTTTGTTTTCTCTTCTTTGTCTTTTTTTTTTTTTTGGTATGGCGCGTCTCGCTCGCTTCCGGTCCAGTCCCAGAGAGGGACTCTGGTGCTCACTAGAAGCTCCAAAAGGCCAACTTAAATTGGAAATATGGAGGTGGTAAACCTAATTACATATAACGTAAGAGGGTTAAACACAAAAAAGAAAAGATACAAATTAAACAATGAACTCCAATACCTAGAAGCAGATATAGTCTGTCTACAAGAGACACATATAACACATACCTCAGGGATTAGATTGGCATCCCACCAATTCCCGATATGGTATTATGGAGATACTCCGTCCCCCCATTCAAGAGGGATAGCAGTTGGCTTCAGTAAGAGGGTAAAATTTGAGGTCAAGGAGCTTCTCGTGGACCCAGAGGGAAGGTTTTTGTTCCTAAAGGGAGAACTGTATAAAATGAAATGTACGGTTGTCAATGTGTATGCACCGAATAAAAACCCTGATAGATTTCTTAGGAACATTTTAAGAAAACTGGAGGGCTTTAAGGAGGGTAAACTGATTGTGGCAGGTGACCTGAACTGGAGTATGGACCCTAGGGTAGATACCTCAGGAGGGGGTAACAGTACAACGAAAAAAAGGCGGGAAAAACTCACAAAAGCATTAGGACAATGGCAATTACAGGATACTTGGAGGATCACACATTTAAAAGAACGGGACTACACCTGTTTCTCATCGGTCCATGGTTCCTTCTCAAGGATAGACTACGTTTTCATTGAGCATCAGTTGGTGCAAACGCTTAAAAAGGCAGAAATAAAATCTAGGACGCTATCAGACCATGCCCCGGTGATGATACAGCTGGAGATGAGAGGGGACCCTGGACCGAGGACAAACTGGAGGTTAAATGATTCCCTGATACAAGAAGAAGAGATCACTAGTAAGATAGAGCAGGAACTTGAGAATTTTTTTAGGGACAACGAGACGCCAGGAATGCCCTTGCCGGTAATATGGGAAACACATAAAGTTGTAATAAGGGGGATTTTAATAGGAATCGGGGCAGGGAAAAAAAGAGAAAGGGGAAAAAGGAAAAACGAGTTATATACTAAAATAAAGGACTTAGAGCAAAGTACAAGGCCCCAGGGGATCCCAGACAGACAAGAACTGGCAATGGAAAAGAGAGAGTTAGAAGAACTGGTAGAACAGGAGAGGAAAGCGGCATATCACATAATAGAGAAAGAAACATATCAATGGGGAAATAGAGCATGCAAATGGATGGCGAGAAGGGTGAAAGAAAAGCAGAACAAGACCTTCATAGCAAGGGTCAGAGATGTAAAAGGGAACACACAAATCTCCTCCCCTGATATAGCACACACTTTCCATTCCTACTACAGCAGCTTATATAATATTAGGCAGCAGGTGGAAGGGAAAGGAAAGCAGAGAGAGGAAATAAGGGAGTACCTGCGGAGCCTGGACCTCCTTGGGGGCGAGAAAGAAGAGATGGAGGGTCTAGAAGCCCCTATCACGTTAGAGGAAGTTGAGAGAGCAATTAAAAATACCGCCCTCGGGGGAAGCCCAGGCCCCGACGGCTTCCCTATCCTGTATTATAAAAAGTTTAGTAAGCAACTGGCACCGAAATTACGGGATTATTTCAATGCGATAGGGACTGGAGAGAATTTCAGAGAGGAGACACTTTTGGCACATCTTACATTAATCTTAAAAGAGGGGAAAGACCCTATGGCAGTGGAAAGCTACAGACCAATCTCATTATTAAACTCAGATTTAAAGCTCTTTGCTAAAATAATAGCTGAAAGGTTGAAACCACATCTCCCAAGGTGGATCCACAACGACCAGGTGGGGTTTGTCCAGGGGAGGGAAGGAAGGGATAATTCATTAAAATCCATAATGTTGATACAGGAAGCCACACGGAGGGGTACCCCCACAGTCCTCCTGTCAATAGATGCCGAAAAGGCCTTTGACAGGGTGGACTGGGGGTTCCTGTTTGAAACGTTAAGACATCTGGGATTAGGCGAGAAAATGATAAGATGGATTGAATCCCTCTACTGCCACCCGAGGGCTAGAATAAGAGTCAATGGGACCCTGTCCTGCCCCCTTGAATTGTTCAACGGGACAAGACAGGGTTGCCCACTCTCCCCATTGCTATTTATAATAACGCTAGAACCCCTATTAGCAGCAATACGCAAAAACCAAGACATCCAAGGAATCTGGGCAGGAGGAGGGGAGCACAAGGCGTCCGCATATGCGGACGATGTGCTTCTCTACATATCCAGACCGAGAATATCAATACCCATGGTGCTTAAGGAGCTAAAACGGTATGGCAAGCTGTCCAATTTTAAAGTAAATATGACAAAATCAGAGATATTAAATTTAAACCTATCAAAAGAAGAGCAGAGCGCCATCCAAGCCAAACTACCATTTAAGTGGTGCAAGAAAGAATTGGGATATCTGGGAATAAATTTAACAGCCCAAGTGGGAGACCTTTTCGAAAGCAACTATATTCCCCTATTAAATAAAATTAAAGAGCAATTAAACAGGATGCAATACAAAGTTCTATCATGGACAGGGAAGATAAACGCAGTGAAAATGTTTATATTACCGGTATTTATCTACACCAGTCAGATGATCCCAATCTCCATCCCACAAAGTTACTTTAGGAAATTAAAATCTATGATAACACAATTTATTTGGGCATGAAAACGGGCGCGAATTGCGTTCAATATAATGACGAGAGAAAAGGATAGAGGGGGCCTAGCAGCACCAGATTTTAAAAAATACTATGAAGCTATTGTGATCTCGAGAGTAATAGATTGGGTGCACAATAAAGAGGATAAGAGTTGGGTTAAGTTAGAAATGAGTTTAAGCCGAACAAACACGGGGAAAATGATATGGATACCGCCACAATTTCGAGAGTTAGGACCAAACACAAATTTACTCACAAAAAATTCACTAAAGGTCTGGGATGTAATACAGAAGAGGCACAAATGGGACTATAACTCCCCATTAATTTCACTATTAGACACAAACTTCTTCCCACCCGGAAAGGAGGAGCACTTATATTACAGCAGGTGGGCCAATAATGATAATCTGAGATTGCAGGATGTGATTGAAGGAAATAGACTGTACACGTATAGAGAAATCACACGGGAATGGGGACAGAAACCACTAGATAGATGGAGATACACTCAATTACAACACTTTGTCGGAAGTTTGCCACAGCCACTACGAGGGAAGAATCACAAGAGACCGTTAGAGAAACTACTCGAGTCCCCACAAAGCTTAGAGAAAAGGATTTCAAAAACATACAAAATACTGCTGCGAGAGGCAGACCACGAATATCCAGCTTACCTAGAAAAGTGGGAAAAGGAGATAGGCCCGCTAAGAAGTGATGAACATAGGGAAAAGATATTAAGGTTAGTACATTCGACAGCAAAAGACATGCAAACAAGGGAAATGTCGTACAAACTCTTAGTGAGGTGGTATGTAACCCCACAGAGAGCAAATGTATATAGCGAAGACAACCCCCCAACATGCTGGAGAGGGTGTTCGGTAGTTGGAACGTTCCCACACATGTGGTGGGAGTGTCCCAAAATACAAACCTTCTGGGATCAAGTATTGGAATTAATTGAACTCATAACGGGGGTAAGGGTCAATAAACAACCATGGGTGTGTTTGTTCAATGATACAGAGATGGGAGTGGGGGAGTACCTGAAAACTCTAACCCCCCATTTACTAAATGCTGCGAAGGCTTTGATCCCCCGCTGGTGGAAATGCCCGAACGCCCCCTCCATGAAAGCATGGATGGAGAAAGTGGAGCAGACATGTACTATAGAAGAGTCGATTCATAAGTTAGAAGACACAGAGGGTAAACATCGAAAGAAATGGAAACAATGGAGAGAGTTCAGGACAACTGATAGATATTTGCTGGAGAAAGATTCATGAAAGGAATAGAAGGAAGCGAGCGAGAGCGAGACGGGGTAGGCCTTTCCCCCCCTTTTTTTTTTTTTTGTATCTTTTTCCTTTTTTTTATTTTTTATTTTTTTATTTATTTTTTTTTATTTTTTATTTATTTTTTTCCCCTTTCGCCACTTAGGGGAGTCGGGTAGAGGGTGGGACAGGGTATGGGAGGGTAGATTTGTAGTATATATAATGATGTGTAATGACTGTAAATGTTAAATCTCAGTGTAATACTTTTAAAAAATGAAAATAAAGAATATATAAAAAAAAATATTTTTAAAATGAAAATAAAGAATATATAAAAACTAGGGATGAGCTTCGAGTTCGAGTCTGCCTGTTCGCCTGTTCAGCGAACAGCGAACAATTTGGGGTGTTCGCAGCAAATTCGAAAAGCCGCGAGCACCCTGTAAAAGTCTATGGGAGAAATCTTATGTGCTAATTTTAAAAGCCTATATGCAAGTTATTGTCATAAAAAGTGTTTGGGAACCTGGGTCCTTCCCCTAGGGGACATGTATCAATGCAAATAATTTTTTAAAAAATTGCAGTTTTTTCAGGAGCAGTGATTTTAATAATGCTTAAAGTGAAACAATAAAAGTGTAATATTCCTTTAAGTTTCGTACCTGGGGGGTGTCTATAGTATGCCTGTAAAGGGGCGCATGTTTCCCGTGCTTAGAACTGTCCCTGCACAAAGTGTAATTTTTGCAGTAAAAAAAGCTATTTAAAATCACTCGCGGCTAATAAATTGCCAGTTCCCGTAACACAGAGAACAGTCATTGATAAAAAAAAGCGTGGGGTTTCCCCCAAATTCAATTACCAGGCCCTTCAGGTATGCTATGAATATTAAGGGGAACCCCACTTCAAAATTTTTTTTAAAAATGAGGTAGGGGTCCCCCTAAATATCTATACCAGACCCTTCAGGTCTGGGATGGATTTTAAGGGAACCCCGGACAAAAAAAAAAAATGGCGTGGAGTCCCCCTCAAAATCCATACCAGACCCTTATACCGAGCACGCAACCTGGCAGGCCGCAGGAAAAGAGGGGGGACGAGAGCGCCCCCCCATCCCTCCTGAACCGTACCAGGCCACCCCCTTACCATTTCACACAGGGGGGGCCGGGATCTGGGGGTCCCCTTGTTAAAGGGGGCTTCCAGATTCCGATAAGCCCCCCGCCCGCAGACCCCCACAACCAATGGCCAGGGTTGTGGGGATGAGGCCCTTGTCCTCTCTCCCAATGTTGAGGGCATGTGGCCTGGTACGGTTCAGGAGGGATGGGGGGCCGCTCTCGCCCCCGCTCTTTTCCTGTGGCCTGCCAGGTTGCGTGCTCGGATAAGGGTCTGGTATGGATTTTGAGGGGGACCCCACGCCATTTTTTTAATTTTTTTTTTGGCTGGGGTTCCCCTTAAAATCCATCCCAGACCTGAAGGGTCTAGTATGGATATTTAGGGGGACCCCTACGTCATTTTTTTTAATTTAAAGCGGGGTTCCCCTTAATATCCACAGCAGACCTGAAGGGCCTGGTAATTGAATTTGGGGGAATCCCCACGCTTTTTTTTAATTTTTTTTTTTTATCAATGACTTTCAATGAATGACTGTTCTCTGTGTTACGGGAGCTGGCAATTCATTAGCCGTGAGTGGTTTTAAATAGCTTTTTTTCCTGCAAAAATGACACTTTGTGCAGGGAAAGTTCTAAACACGGGAAACATGCGCCCCTTCACAGGCATACTATACACACCCCCCAGGTACGAAATTTAAAGGAATATTACACTTTTATTGTTTCACATTAAGCATTATTAAAATCACTGCTCCTGAAAAAACGGCAGTTTTTAAAAAAAATATTTGCATTGATACAGGTCCCCAAACACTTTTTATGACAATAACATGCATATTAGCTTTTAAAATTAGCACTTTTGATTTTGAACATTCGAGTCCCATAGACTTTAATAGGGTTCTAAAGTTCGCACGAGCTTTAGGTCTGTTGGCAGGTTCTGGTGCGAACCGAACAGGGGGGTGTTCAGCTCATCCCTACTGAGCACCTTCAGTTCAGGTTCTGATAAAGAATAAAGGCAACCAAATGGTATTTCTGCCCCTGGAAGAAATTCAATGGGACAATCATAAGAGCAATGAGGAGGCAGCTGATCTGCATTCTTTTTATCATAAACATCCCAAAACTCAAGATATTGTGGAGGTAGATTTTCGTATGACTGGATAGTTGCCAAAACTGCTTGTAAATCTTGGGTTGGTGGAGGGCTTATTTGATAAGATTCTTTGCAATGTTTTTTGCAATGGTCAGATGTAAAGCTTAAAGAATGTATCTCCCATTTTTTTGGAGGGATTATGGATAGAGAACCAAGGAACGCCCAGGATAATAGATAATAGAGAACTTGGTTGATGTGATTAGCTGAAAGCTGATAGTCTCCTGATGGTCGGTCTCAATTAGGAGTTTAAGCGGGACCATCTCGTGGGTAACAGGTCCTGAAGACAAAGGTGAGCCATCCACAGTTTCCATATCAATAGGGGCGGGTTTATGTCTTATTTGAATGTTATTATTTTGGGCAAAATGTCCATGAAGCTTCCCCCAGCCCCTGAGTCCAGCATAGCAGAGCAAGGTATTTCATTGCTTTCAACGATAGGCCTTAAAGGGATGACAAAATGAGTTGATAAAGAATTAACTTTATTTGCTTCCTAAATCAAAGAAGAGATGGACTGAGAAATTGAGTTTATTTGTTCAGATACTGTAACATCCGTTGCTGCAATTGTTCTTTTAAATTAATTGGGACAATTAACTGCGTAATGTCCAGTCTCCACAATAAAGACATAAGTTCTCTGAACATCGTCTTTCTTTCTCCTTAGTATTAATAGATCTTTTAATAGCATCCACCTGCATAGGTTCATGAGTGTCAGAATCAGGAAGAACTCTTGGACCCTTAAGAGGATACTGAGTAGTAGAAAAATGCATGCCATTGCCACCATTACTGCCTAGGATTCCCAGTCTCTCCTTTCTCCTTTCAGTAAGTCTCTGATCAATTTAAATACATAATTTAATAAAAGCCTCAAGGTCGTCAGGACTTTCTACTCTGGCAAGCTCATCTTTTACTTGTTCCGAGAGTCCTTGACGGAACTGACTCTTTTGCGCTGCTGGATTCCAATTGGTATCTGAGATCCAACATCGGAATTCAGTTGTGTACTCTGCAACAGAGCGTCTACCCTGCTGTAAATTGTGCAATTTTTTCTCAGCAGTAGTGCAGCAGTTACAATCATCGAAAACTTGGTTCATCGCAGTCACAAAATAATTTAAATCATCCAGGATGACATCATCTTTCTCCACATAAAGGGAGGCCCAGGCTTATGCCGCGTACACA
Organism: Lithobates sylvaticus; assembly: GCA_028564925.1. Lineage (NCBI taxonomy): Eukaryota > Metazoa > Chordata > Amphibia > Anura > Ranidae > Lithobates > Lithobates sylvaticus. Next base: position 205,754,887 of record CM053027.1, on the reverse strand, counting down.
CAGTCAGAATTCTCGTCGGAAAAAGCTCTGATGGTTTTCCCGTTGGAATTCCGACAGAATTTCGCTCAAACTGTCTTGCCTACACACGGTCACACCAAATTCCGATGGTCTGTAACACAGCGGCATAAAACACGTTCGACAGCACTATAGAAGGGAAGTTTAATGCTTCTGAGCATGCGTTGAATTGTTTCCGAGCATGCGTCGGAATTTTACGTGTCGGAATTGCATACACACGATCGGAAAATGCGATAGAAAGGTTTTCAGTCGGAAAAATTGAGAACAGGTTCTCAATCCAAAGTCCTTTGGAAATTCCGACAGAAAAAGACCGTTGGGCATACACACGGTCGGAAAATCCGTTGACAAGCTCCCATCGGACTGTTTCCATCGGAAATTCCGACCGTGTGTACGCCGCATAAGACTTCCTCAGTCAGGAGGTTGATAATAAACAGCACATATTTCCTGTCAGAAGTAAATGCAACAGGTTGTATCTGAAAGTATATACAACATTGATTAAGGAAGCCTCTATAATGGCGGTGGTCTCCGTTAAACTTGAGTGGTAGGGGCATTCGTGCGTTAGTAGCTATGGCAGCAGTATCTTGGGCACGAAAGTCCCGCAATTGTTTATGCAGATCAAGGATGTCCTCTTGTAGCCATTTCACTTTAATTTGATTTAAAAAGAGTAAACACAGTTGATTGATAATAAATGGCTTCAGCCAAACACTAACCATGAGTGAAAGAAAAGTTATTGTGTTATCATTCATATTCTAAGAAAAATGGGCAAGAAATCATAAACTCTGCCAGGGTATGTAAACTTATGAGCACAACTGTATATATGTATGTAGAAAATAATAAATATAACGAATAATAATAAATTAGCGAATTATGACACAAATAGCTGAGGGAATTTGGATCCAGTATGCAGCACCAATTACCAATGAATAATAATCTTTAATTTTTTAGCAATTGATTTTTAACCATTAATTATTTAATTACATTTTAATTGATCAATTGATTTTATAATTGATAACTTTTCATAATTCACGTAAAAATAAAATTGTTCATCGTGTAAAGTATAATTTCTATCATGATGGCTATGCATATATTATTATTGTTAATTCCCCTTCCCCTATATATATTTCTTTCCCCTCCAAACCCCCCCCCCCCTTTATTTTCCCCTTCTTGTCCCCCCCCCTGAGTATAATACTTTTATTTAATGCCCAAAATGTTGTTTAAAATAATAGCTTTAATAATATTGATTAATTCAATTATGATTATTGCTTGACAATTATGTAGTCTAAAATGTTTTTAATGTTTAGAACTTTTTATATGTGTGCACATCATGTTTTTACTCTATATCTGGTCTAATAATGTCATTTAATGGTGTCCATTACTAATGCCTTAAGCCTCATACACACGATCAGATTGTTGGACAACAAAGCATCAGACTTTTGTCTGAAGGGCGTGTGCCAGGAACTTGTCTTGCATATAAACTGTACACAATTGTCGGCCAACAAACACGAACATAGTGACATACTACGAGGAATTTCAGCTTGAGCACCACCCTTTTGGCACCTTCTGCTAATGTTGTGTTTGTTGAGCATTGATTCTGAGCATGCGTGTTTGTACTTTCAACTTTTGTTTGACGACTTGTGTACAGACGATAGGAAAATCTGACATCAGACCATTGTCCGCCTAAAATTTACTAGCCTGCCATCCAACATTTGTTAGCGGAAAGTTGGACAACAATTGTCTGATGGAGCGTACTAACGGTGAGATTTTAGGCAAACAGTCTGTCTTCACACAATTCCCAGCCGAAAATCCGATCGTGTGAATGAGGCTTTAGAGACATTCAAATGATCCCATTATGCCAGTAATGAATATGTGTACCAGCTCCTCCCCCGTGTACACTTTATAAGGCAGCTCTTGTAGTTCCACTAGTCAGCTTGAAAAAGGAGCGCGGCTGCCGTGTCATTCGCAGTGTGCATGCTCAGGAAACGCGTCGCATGCCAGTGACATTATCCATCCTCGCCTCCTGTACCATCAGAGTTCCAGGCCTCGTTCTGAGCTCTTCCCCACCATGGCCGGCTCTACACATCAGCGGTGAATGAGTGAGCGGTGAACAAGCAAGCATCACGCCTCCCATCCAGGATTGGACCGCCTACTGATAACATCCCACCTCCACCTTGCTGGGACTTATTACATGCCTGTTTTTAACTTCACAAATGTGAGTTGCCATTTTCCATGTGTTAATTAAACCTGTTTTATATCTACACCCAGAGGCGCTTCTCCCTTTGTGTATTTCAGTGTACTGGAACATGGTTTCTGTTCCCATAGGACGGCTGCCCTGAGTGGTGGATCCTACACCTTCCCTATGGTCCGTGGACTTTTTTCAATATCATATTTCAGCAATTTCCCCCTGAAATCCATGCTATTACTAAATTTGCCTTATAGCTTGTGTATGTATAGCTTATATCTGTGTTCAGTTCCTTGTGCCTATACTTGTCCTACAGGTTCACATTGATGCTGTGCGAATCTGATGCAATTTCACAGTGCGATTTCTGATGTGACAGGTGCAAATTTAATGCAATTTTTGAGGGGACTTTGGACTTTGCCATTGGCTCCCGCTGCTGTCAATCAAATCCAATGAATCGGCCGCCAGGGGGTGGGGCCGAGTCCTGCATTCAGCGTCCATGGACACCAAATGCTGGACTCTGGAGTGTGTCTGCAAGGTAACCCCCTGGGAGACCAAATTTTGGTCTGAATTCGGACCTGAAACGGACCAAAAGACGCACAGCGTTTTTCTGCAAAACGCACTGGACCTGCTGCGAAGATTTGTGAACTGGCTCTATAGAGAGCTGTTCAAAATCTCCTGCTATTGCGAATTGGATGCAGGGAACTCGCATCCTATTAGCAATGGTGTGAACCCAGGCTAAAGAGGAGCTCCAGTCGTTTCTCTGTTTAATAAAAGTCAGCAGCTACAAAAAGTGTAGCTAGTGACTTTTAATGAAGACACACTCACCTGTCCCACGATCCAGCGATGTGCTCACCTGAGCCATTGTTTCATCCCCCTCTTCTCTCCCTGGTGCCGGAATTTCAACAGTGGGCACCCGGCTGTGACAGCTTGTGGCTTCACAGCCGGGTGCGCACTGCGCGAGTCGCGCTGCATGTCCTGACCGATCCAGCAGTCATCTGGGTCCTGTGATGTGTCCCAGAAGACTGCAGGGAGGGAAGGGGGAGAGGAGAACTTCCTTTCACATCGTCTAGGAGATCCGAGCTGAACCCGCGTCAACACACAGTAAACCGCGCATTTAAAATGCAAATCAACGCGTGTTAAAATAATAAATGGATGGAAATGTACATCTATTTTTCCTGCATTTCACTGCAAGTCAGTGTGCATTCAGCCTTACCAACTATGTAACTAGAAACACAGTTTCAATTACACAAGCTAATTCAATTCACAAAATTCTTCCAAACTGTAGAAAGATTTGCTTTTATTGAGTAAGAACAGACAGAGATGTAATCTGATCCTGGTTGCTAGAGGCATTGTTATTGCAAGCGGAATCTAAAGACGTGTAGGAAGGTTTGCTAGGTGTTTCATCAGATCCGTCGCCGCCATCTTGCTACACCCCGTACTCCTCCATAGTAAGTATACACTGAGAAGGAGGAAAGCGGACATCTTGTTACACCCACCGAAGTTTTGCATTTTACACTTATTTTTAACAGTAAACTGAGTTTATATCGTGAAATACAGTACTCAGAATTCCGTCTGACTGGTTAGATGTTGAATTTTAAAAGCAGCAGCAAGCCTGCTCATCTCATAGGTTTGCTAATCTGACAAAAGTTCGCTGCTTTTTAAATTCAACATCTAACCAGTCGGACAGAGTGCCACGTACTGTATTTTACTATATAACTGTTACTGTTCAAAATAAGTGTAAAATGCAAAACTCCGGTGGGTGTAACAAGGTGTCCACTTTCCCCCTCTCACTGTATCCTTACTATTGAAGAGTGTGGGGTGTAGCAAGATGGCGGCGACGAAACGTCACTTCCGGTACACATTCTGATGGGTCGGCTAATCCGACGAAACACTTGTTACAAACCTTTTTCCTTGTTCGGAAACTTTACGACATGCCTATAACACGGCAGCCATTTTGGAGAAGACCAAAAATAATGCTAGGCTTATGGAGTGTCTTCAACCCTGGAGGTGGCCATTTTTGGTGTGCCGATATTTATGCCGGAGAGCTTGTGATTGGCAGAGAGAGGCGGAAAAGGGAAAAAGAGGAAACTCACGTGAAAGAGAGGAGACTGACTGCTGGAGCCAAGGAGGAAATTTGTATTCCCTTCTTGCAGAGGTAAAAGCGTGTTTGGCTGGAGTACTTCCAGTCCTGGGTGTGACTGTTGATTTCTAGGGGTGGAGAGGAACTTCAAGCTCCAGCCTGTCCATAGCTGACTGGTGGCTGCATTGCATTTCCTAGAAGAGATACTCTGCAGGGTCCCTAGAGTGAGTGACTATCTGTGAATAGTCTGCTGCTTCACCTTGAGGGGCTGAACCAGAGCAATGTACTGTGAGTGCTGATAGGAGGTGGAAATCTCTCTAGACTATTAGAGACAGAGGCCTTGAGGTGTCTATTATGACTGCCTGTCAGGTGTGTCCAAGGAGGGGCCCATTTATTTGTGTTAAATACAATTCCACCCCAAAAGGACAGGTTTTCTAAGCTGGCACACCGTTCATATTAGACTGGAAGGTCAGACGGGGTCAGGTGAAGAGGTAGCCCTCCGGATGTCAGAGAGGAACAGACCTTTGTATTCTAAATTATCCTACCATACTTTCCAAGTTTATTCTTTGATTATAGCTGTGGGGTTTTTTGTTGCAGCTTATTAAATCTTTATTTAAAAAAAAACAAAAAAAAACCTTTTAAGGCAGACCATAATTTTTATTTTTTATTTTTTTCTTTCTTTCAACTTTCCATCGATTAAATCCTCCTGCCTTTGTTTTTAACTTTGGATAGTATTTTTTTTTTATTTTTCTGCCAGTAAATACCTTATACAGCCCACTTCCTGTTTCTGGTTATTGGCCTAGGCTTATGACATCTTTTTCCAGGGAGGGGGGCTGAGTCATAAGAGGGCCAATGAGAGCTGGAGGTGTGCCTCTGTGTAAGTCCAGGAAGTGAACAGGCAGCTGGCCACAGTTAAAATGGTTGCAGCCAGACTTAGTGGAGGGAGATTTCTGCAGCATATTTGGCAAGTACAGAATCGCAGTATATATAAATTAATATGCAAAGTGGTTGGAGGGAAGCTTCAGAATGGCAAAGATGTTTTTATTACAGTATATGTGAGCAGACTGCAGTTCCTCCTTAAACTGGTTGTAAACCCTTTACAACCACTTTATACTACAGGCAAGCCTATAATTGGGCTTACCTGTAGCTACACTGGATATCTGCTAAACATGCACGGTATCCATGTATTTGCATGTGCCAATGTCATTGGCACATGCGCACTGAAGCAATGGCGCGTACGTGCTGTTGCTTTAGTTGTACTGTGCAATTACTGGCGGCTCCCAAGCGCATGTGTGGGAGCGACGTCATTGCGGCTCCGGCCAATCATAGCACCAGAGCTGTGATACCCGGAAGTAAACCCCCGGGGAGATGACGGCCACCAGAGCGGTGAACGAGGACCGCTGCGGGAGCTTCGATCTCAGGTAAGTAATTCATAATGAGCTAGTATGCTATGCATACTATGCCTTTTATCTTGCAGGTTTTTTTTTTTTTTTTTTTTTTTAACTGGCTTACAACCACTTTACGGTGTGTCTGGAAAGTATCAACAGTCAAGGTGGGTGACTCTCTGAAGAACTGTGTGTGTGTGTGTATATGTATGTGTGTATATATATATATATATATATATATATATATATATATATATATATATATATATATATATATATATATATATAGCGTTTAATAATTTGCCCTTAATAGGGGTTGGTTTGGCTGCTTATGCATATTTTTTGTTTATAGGAAAGAATGTAATTGTCCACTTTATATTTTTTTTTTTTTTTTTTATAGGTGCATAAGATGTATACCAGAAACATCTGAACTTACTCTTCAGTTTTCACACAGAGGACCACAATGACTTCAGCTTGTTGGATCCTGAAAGCCTGTACAAGGAGAAATTTGTGTCATGGACGAAGGTCTGCATTTATGTTTTATGTGCTTTTGTAGGTCATCAATAATACATTACTTGAAATTCATCTTTAACCCAAACCTTTTTTTTAATTGGTTATGGATAGTGTGGATGGTTAGGACCACTCCAGGCTTTTACTGCTGTGGTTTCCCCTCTTTGGGAGATTAAATTCACTTTTTGTCTGTTGACCATTTTCTCAGTGACCGTGATCAAAATTTTACATTGGATACTTCTCCTAATTTCCTTTCGGTAATATGTATAGATTAAAAAAGAAAAGTATGGGGCCTAACCAGATACCAAAAGAATATATTATCGTACCATCATCCAAAATTAGATGGAAAAATATATGGAAGTCTGGTTCCCAACCCAGACCACCACAAAGGGGGGGGGGGCTGGCGGACTATTGCGGTATTGTATAGCAAGTACCACAATAGTCCGCCAGCTCCCCCCTTTGTGGTGGTCTGGGTTGGGAACCAGACTTCCATATATTTTTCCATAGATTAAAAAAGGATGGTGCAAAATGAAGAAAATAAAAATTGGTCCTGCGCTGGTAAAGGCGTTGTTGTAGTGCTATTCTAACCAATAAGACTGGAGAAAATGATCATGCGTGTCCCGCTGCCTAGATTGACCAGGGGTGATCTGGAGAAGTGGATCAACCGCTTGTGTCAAATTCATACAGTTTATTCATGTATAGTGGAATACATACAGTGTGTGTGTGTGTGTGTGTGTGTGTGTGTGGATAGATAGATAGATAGCTAGAACATGCAGGGGCAAGTGTTTAAAATCTGTCTGGCGCATTTCAAGGTAAACCTATTCATCAGAATCTTTATAGATGGGAACAAAGTCTGTGTGACCCAGTAGATAAACATACAACAGCAACATGGAAAGGGGTAGCTAGTTGAGAGGTATATATGATGAGTGAATGATTCTCTTTAGCTCTGTACCAGTCCACATTGTACTGCTCTATGGAAAAAAAGCGAGAGATATTTGTTTCGATTTGGGTCTGTCAAATGTACTTGTACTTGTCTTCAAAGCTGTATAAGAATACTGCAGCCTGTGTTCAAGGTTGAAAGTGAGAGAGCTGAGGTATTTATGGGGGTGGGAGATAAACGTTATCTCTCACCAGAGTCCTGTCACATACCAACAGGAGTCTGTAGCTGTCTCAAAACACTACTGATGTCTCATGTGTTTTGAGACAGCTACAGACTCCTGTTGGTACCTTTTTATCACAGACTTTGTTCCTATCTATAAAGCTCTGATGAATAGGTTTACCTCGAAACGCGTCAGCCAGATTTTAAACACTTGCCCTTGCATTACCTATTTCACGTAGTTTTTATATGTGTATTTTTTAAATCTATATATGTAATGTATTCCACTATACATGAATAAACTGTGTGAATTTGACACAAGCGGTTGATAACGCGCCTTCCATCCACTTCTACACTGCCATGTCATGGTGTTGGAAGGTGTCACCCAGGTTTCTCACTTATGCAAGTTGATGGGCTCTAGGATGTCTATTCTGAGTAGAATAAACCGATTTTCAGTTTTTTTTTCCACAATTGATAACTCCTGGGCTGGGCTCTGGAGTCCAGAGACTTTGTAGAGACTTGTGAGGGATGAAGTCTCTAACCCTGTGTCCACATTTTAATGGAAACGAGCATCCTGGTTGTGCAAGTATGTGCAGCCCATTTAATTAAGGGATTGTCTGTGGTTCAAGGCTTTTTTTCTGGCAACAAGTAGCTGCAAGAGCAGTATGTGTGAAAAGACAAAGGGAAAGTATCTTATCTGGCCTCATGAAGAGACCAGCTGATTGGACCAGGCCATTGACTTGGAGAGGTATTTAACTTATTGTGTGTAAATAGGCAGGATCTTGTGCAGCCAAATTAGGCAATTTGTTTGTCACAGGACTGAAAGGCTTAAAGTAAAACTAAACTCTGTCAAACGGTAACTGTTTTGTATCTTTTTATTGGTAAAGGAGTACAGAAGTGATAACCAGTAAGTAATAAGACACCATACAAGAAAGCACAATAAGAGAAACCTGTCTAAATAAAAAGACAGCCTGGATTCATGTCAATATAGCCTTTGGTAGGAGATATATCCCTCCATAACACAGGAGCATCAGTAGCATCCTAGGGACATGTATGAACAGGCAAGTGGCATCAAATTTCACAAACCGCCAGATTAAAGCCTTCTAAAAGATGTGACGGGCATAATTAATTTTGCATAGATGTTGCCTTTTGATCAAGAACAAATATATCCAAAATCCTCAATCTGGTCAACCCAATAAAAATAGCAGGTAGGAAAGGAAGGTCAGGGGAAGAAAAGACAAGAGCAGTTGGGGGTAACTCCTCAGGCCTCAATCATCCAATGACAAATACTGTATCCAAGGTTTCCATGTCTTCTCAATTTTGGATTGGTTATTATGGAGGGTACAGGTCATCTTGTAATATAATCGTGAACCAATTACATTTTTGAAACTAAATGTTTGTTACCCTAAAAAAATAAAAATAAAATACTGTTACTTTTAAAGCATGAATAACAGCACAGTGCTTGTGCTGTGTAATTTGGCCCCCTTTTTATCATATAAAAAACCTGGCTGATCCTGCCAGTTTCTGCCCTCCCCTCTGTAAACTGACCACGGTTAATCATGGCTGCTGAGCCCTGACACTGCAGTCAGTTTGCGTGCTTCTTTCAGCTGCCGCTCTCCTGTCCTCCTCTCCCCCGTGTGTGTGTGTGTGTGTTCTCCCTCTCCTTTTATTCTCCCCGATCAACGGTCACGTGACCGCCTGTAGCTCTCCCTCCGATGTATACACTACAGAGGGAGATCTCGGGCCCCTCCCTCTGTAATGTATAAAAAAAAAATTTAATTACCAAGCTTTCTTTAATCTTTTTTTTTTTTTTTTTTTTTTTTTTTTTTTAAAGGTACCTTGGGGTGAATGAAAATAGAGCAGCATTGCTGTATGTGTTTTTCATATTTACTGGGGTTCAGCTTTAAAAATAAGTTATTCCTTTAAGAATAGTTAAGTGCAGTGCCATCTTAACTGTTATTTCCTTTTCTATAGTTTTCTAATTGAACAAAGAAATGGATTCAGACGTGCACCAAAGAAACCAGAACAAACTGAAACTGAGATAAAGAATAGCCATGATACCCCAAGTCAAAGTAGTTTTACTCCTCCGATTGCAGAACCAGTTCACCCTGCTCGTATCCATATAGCGAAGCAACTTTACAAGCCTTTTCTATTTACTGTTGGGGTATGTATTTTAATTGACGTTTTACTTTATATTGCTATAGAACTAGATGTACCATTAAAAGCAGTAATTTCTAGGGGAATTCGTTCAGTTGTGTGTTTTTTTTTTTTTTTTTTTTTTTTTTTATGAAGGTTTTAGTGCAGCCCTCAAAAATTCTGCTCGCATTTTGCAAAAGGATTTTGAGGGCTGGCAAAGAAGGGCTGCCTGGGGGGGGGGGGGGGGGCAAGCTCCGCTGGCATGCAGGGTTGTACTTTTCTCAGCACTCGTGGCGGGGAAGAGAGGAGAGCAGGCTGCCGGATCATCAGAGTGTGAGGAACATCACTAGCGGCTTTCATTTCAATAGCAGAGTGTTCCCCCGCACTCGCTGTCACACAAGCCCCGCCCCCTGGTCCCAGGATTTTGATAGACAGTTTACCCGTCCAATCCAGGGACAAGTGACTTGTATCACAGCTCTCTAGCCAGGGGGTGGGGCTGTAATGTGACGCCGAGCGTTGGGAACACACTGCTAGTGAAATAAACTGTTCCAGTGGTGTTCCTCGGCGCTCGATTCATCCGGCCGGCAAGCCTCTTCCTCTCCTTTGTTCACGTGCAAGGCTGCATTGATGAGCATGGATAAAGTTGTTAATATCTATTTTTATGACTTAATTCTGCATAAAGCCTAATAGTCACTTCTGGTTTACTCGGCTGCCAATGGCGCTGGATTAAAAAAAAAATAATTGCTGTTTTCGATGATCTGATCACTTTGAAGTGCAAAGGAGGGATTGGAGGTCTTTTTAAACCCCCAGATCCCTCCATAAAGAGTACCTGTCACCACCTCTTACTGTCACAAGGGATGTTTACATTCCTTGTGCCAGCAATAAAAGTGATGAAAAAATAATAATTTATTTTTAAACACAATTTAATAATAAAAAAAGAGGTATTTTTATAAGCGCCCTCTTTTTCACCTTTCCACGAGTGCGTGCAATTATAAAGCGTGACATTTTTGGTATCTATTTACTCGGCGTAACATCTTTCACCTTATACAAAACAAATTGGGCTAACTTTACTGTTTTATTTATTTATTTTTCCATTCATGAAAGTGTCCCTTTTCCCAAAAAGTTGCGTTTAAAACACTGCTGCACAAATACCGCGTAACAAAAAATGTTGCAACAATCGCCATTTTATTCTCTAGATTCTTTGCTAAAAAAAATATATATATATATATATATTTGGGGGTTCAAAGTAATTTTCTAGCAAAAAATACGGATTTTAACTTGTAAACACCAAATGTCAGAAATGGGCTTAGGCATGAAAGGGATAAACAGTGTGCTGTAAGAAGTATGCGCAAAAACTGAAGTACAGGGGGTCCCGGGTTACAAACAAGATAGGGACTGTAGGTTTGCTCTTTAAGTTGAATCTGTTTGTAAGTCGGTACAGGTACATTTTTTTTTTTTTTTTTTTTTTTTGTGTGTAGCTCCAGCCAAAAAAATCTAATAGTGTTTTTTTTTTTTTTTGATAACATAGAGAAGGGTTATATCCCCTGTAACATTTGTTTTGCTGTCTGTGCCCCTGTTCAGAAGATCTCACCTTCTGTCCCAATGACAATTGGATTTTGGGTTGTTAGGGAAGGAAGGACTGGTGATAAAGCATCAGTGGAGACACCTTTTTTTCCCCATATTAACTCTTCCAGGAGTGAATTTCCCTTCCTATGGGTGGATTTCCTCACTTCCTTTTGTCTCCCTCCGTTTGTAAGTAGAAGTCGTTTGTAAGTAGGGGACCCCCTGTATAGTTTATTTCTTTAAAAATCTTCATATTTTTTATTACATGGAAAGGACTACAAGAATGTTGTGTTAATGTGTTTTGACTTAAGTTTCTGTTGTAATTATGTATATAATTTTACATAATATGCTGAATATGACTGATCAGTTTTCAGGTTGCTCTTTTGGGATTGCAGCCATCTGGCAGTATGAATCCTTGAAAAGCCGTATGAACCATTACCTTGAAGATATTCGAGCAGATTGGCTAGAAAAGATAAGGCCTCCAAAACATGGGGACTTTAGGAAACAGGTAAAGTGTATCCTTCTCTTTAACACTTTTTTATTTATTCTCTGGCTAGTGTTATGCTCAATGAGTCTATTAAGTGAAGACAAGAAGTTTTAGTTTTATATCTTTCGAATGTCAGGTGGTGTGCGCTCTTCTTCCCCCCCCCCCCCCCCCCCTTTTTACTGTTTAGACACAGCTGTTTGAACTGTGTGTTGGCCAGAGTGAAGTCCATATTTTATTGGTTGACTTGATAGATTTATGGTTATTTTCAGATGGGGGTGAATAATCCAGGTTTGAAGAGTTCAAAGGTGGTCATGTGTGAATCCTAACATTTAAATTGGGGAGGAATATAGGTAAAATTAGGTGTTGGGTGGGAATCGGTGGATTTGCTCAAACCAAGGCTGTATGTTATTGCATTAGATGGACCCCTATTTTATGTTTTGCTATTGCTGTATTAAAGCATTTTAATAGTTGGGTAAACGGAGTATAATAAATGGCCCTGCCAAATTAACTCTGGTTAAAGGTTTGACACTCACACAGGGGTGGATTGAGGGTTTATATGATTTTGATGGCTTCTGAGCATAGGCATTTGCAATAGTTTTGGTAGAGGAGTGAGGATTGTCTTGAAACTTGTTGAGGAATGGTTGGAGTGTATCCATTTTCAGCATAATCTTTCTGAACTTGAGTGGAAGTCTATGCTAGTTGAAGTAGGTTTGCAAAGATGCATTCAGTTGAGTCTCTAAACTTTTAGTGCAAGTAGGTGCCACGAGTATTCTTGGATTTTAGGTACCTAGGTAGGGTTTTTGCCCTGGACTGCCATGAAAAATGAAAGGATCTTTTAACCTGAGTAAGGGGCAGTAAGACATTCAGGTAATTTAAATTCTGTTTGTAGCAGATGGGTTATTGGTGTAAAGATATTTACTAATAGTTTCTAGATTAAGAGGTTATTTTAGAAAGCAATAGCCAGATGCCCCATTCTTAAAATGTGTAAGAGGTGATAGGGTGCATCCCTGCCAGGTCTCATTTTTATGGAAGGATAGTTGGCTGTTGATGCCAGTTTGGCTGTGGGGTTATTATGCAGAGCCATCATTTTAAGAACGGAGATGTTACCCAGGTATAGTTGGATGAGAGTGGCTTATAGACAATTTTTGTTCAGCTTTATTTGTTACAGGAGGTGGAAAAATGATGTCTAATGACAGGATCAAACGGTAGGATTAAAAAACTGCTGGTAATGCTGTCATATATTCTTTTTTCTAATTTACCCATTGTTGTACTGTAATTCAAATTACAGTCTATGTATTGGTATAAAATGCTTGTTTACTTGTGCGATGTTAAAATTCAATGAATAAATCAAGAGCTTGGAAAAGACCCACTATGTTAGATGTTTTGTTTGTTAATGTGCTTTCATACATAAGCTGGAACTGTAATTAAACTGACTTTTATAAGTAAGCCAACATTATATTGCTTGCTATACACTGAGTTATAGATGTACAATTGTGTACTTTAGTTGTTTTGCATTATTTATTTATACATTATTGTTTGCGAAATGGTGCTTCAGTGGATTGTGCACATGTTTCCTTAGGTAAATGAATGGTGGAACAGTCTTAGCGAGGGACAGAGGACTGTATCAGGTAAGTACAAACCTGGTTAACCAGTTGCCGCCAGACTTATAGCAGTCTTGCTGTTCTTTGCAGTATCTCTCTGTCTCCGTTATATGCCACCTTCAGGTGCTGGACACTGGCACACCCTAAACAGAAAGTTGCCTCCCTATATAACCCCCTCCCATACTGGGAGTACCTCCCCCCAGTTTTTTTTTTCCCAGCCAGTGTCTAAGGTGTTGGTCACGAGTAAAGCTGTGCTGAGCTTCACTGGAGCAATCCTTGCTGGGGCTAGCCATGCAGCCGGATCCATTCAAAGTGTCTTTCTGGCCGAATTCAATGGTACCCGGGCCTCGTGTCCGAAGAAACAAGGTTTTGCCTGTAATGCTTCTCTTTTTAGAGAGCTGGACCCCCGGGATCCAGTACTTTGGTCTTTTCAGCCATAAAGTTTTACTGGCGGGTGCTTTACGGGTCCAGGAGTGTGGGTTCCTGAAGGTTTGTTGACGGAACCCACAGTGAAGGGTCAAGATTGGGTCTGTTGGTTTTACCACAGAAAACCCTGCTGCGGGAAAGGTAAGTGGAGTTTTTCTAAGGATAAGTAGTGTCAGAAAAAGATTTTAAGTGGTTAAACTTCCTGCATTTACACGTGGTTGAAAGCTTGGCAGACTGCCCAGATTATTTGTTTACACAAGAAGTTCTATCCCTTTGATCTAAGAAGTAAGCTTAGTTACAATGTTTAAAGTTGCTTCAGTTAAGACAGGAGATCCGACTTGGAGGCAACTTCCATTGAAATCAACTGGTACAAGTCGGATTGAAGTAGTACAGGAACCTTTTCTGAAGTCAGAGCGACTTCAGTAGTGTGCATTAAGACGGGGACGGCTCTCATTCACTTATATTGATTCATTTTGTTGCACAACTTTGGGCTGTGTGAATGGACTCTAAGCAGATAATCTCTCCACTTGTTTATGTGCAAGAATCGCCTACTTTTAGCAGGAGAGATCGTCAGGGGGGGTGAATCGAGATTGCGTGTTTTTTTTTTTTTTTTTTTTTTTTAAACAATTAATCGTGCAGCTCTAATGAAATGTACTCCCTTTAAAAAAAAAAAAAAAGTAAATGTTGTCATGCCTAAGAGTCACCACTGGGGGCTGTGTCAGGAGGCAGCAGGCTTTTTCCTCCGGCTAGCAGGCAGACCTCCAGTAAGTTTTTGGGGGGGGGGGGGGTTCTTCCACCAGACACCCCTCTCACCTGGACAAAGCTCCCTCCCCCTGGAAAGGGGAAAGCTAAAAACGATCGGCATGCTGCTCCGTTTTCCTACCGCCCCTGCACGTGGCTTGTCTAGGTCTCCTTCTCGCCATCCCTCCCTCACACACAAGCCGATCCCGTTGGATCAGAGGGAAAACTCTTTTTAAAGAGAGAGAAGGGGGCGCAATGCGATGGAGGGGGGCAGGGCTTAGTGCGGCGTTGGCATCCTTCAACGCCCGGCGTGGGAGTGTGTTTAAAAAGCGCAATTTGTGCTGCTGCAAGTTGTCGGAGGGGCATGTAAGAGGTTTGGTGACACATGCATTCCTATTGACACATTTACTATTCGCATCAGGCTGAGCGTTAATAGCAGTGGCTGGACTATTGCTCAAAGCAGTGGATGCGATTGCTCTGGTAGTACCTCTGCATTTATGCATTGGGCTATGGTCAGAAAGGGAGGTAGAAACACCACAAAAGAGGGCTAAAGGGATCTCCCTCAAGCTCTGAAAGCCTAAAACTCATTTCTACAATGGCATCCTCCCCTGAGAGGGGGTGGCTGGTCAGGTTGAGCCTTCAGGGGCCATGGAATGTTTGCAACTGTTTACAACCCTGCAGCCCCTGCCTATATTTCTAAAGTTTTTATTTTTTTATTTTTTCCTCCCGCAAGATGATAGGATGAGAGCAAGGTTAGTGGCTTTAATCGCATCCCAGTATGGGATAAAATGCGACAGTTACCATTCTATTTACCCAAGGACCCTCAAACTGAGGATCTGGGGGCGGGAGAAGATGTTTTCTCTCAGAGGACTGTGAACAGGCTGACTCCTCTTCTGAGGGGATATATGCGGAAGGATCAGCTTCACTTTGTGGGTGCAATTTCTTACTGAATTGATCTGCTGCACATTTTATGCTACCCTTAACTGAGTGTCCACTTCTTGTTTTGTGTTCGCTAAAGCCTTATCAAAGCTGTGCATGCCTTTCCTGTCTATTCATTGTTGGGAAAGTTTATGTATTCTGAGAGATTTCTGATAGAGTACAATCTGGGGTTTCAAGAGTTACCGTTTTCTCTAAAAGAGCCAGAGAAAAAGAAGTCTCTTTCTAGCATTGGACCATCCTTTTGCAAAGAGTGGTCATGCTGGTCCCCATGAAAGAGCTGGGGTTAAGGTTTTATTCAAACCTTTTTTTTTTTTTTTTTTTTTTTTTTTTATGGCCAAATCGAATGGAGATGTCAAACCAATTCTGGATCTCAAGAATCTAAAAAGGTTCCTGGATGTCCGCTCTTTTTCGCATGGAGTCAATCCAATCAGGAGTCAATCCAATCAGTTGTGTCCGTCCTACAAGGAGAACTTTTGACGTCAAGGGTGCATACGTCTGTGGGCATATTTCCCCGCTCACCAGTAATATCTACTTCAAGGTATAAAATCTTAATTTTAAGTTTGTAGCTCTGCTTTTCGGTCTAGCTACTGCACCTTGAGTGTTTCTGGCCCCTCCTTTAGCCAGATTAAAGGCCCAAGGTATAACGATTATAGTTTACCTAGACGATCGGCTCTTGATAGACCAGTCGGTAGCTCGCATAGACCAAAGTATGGTCACCACATTCAACTACCTGGAATTGGATTCTCAACCTAGAGAAATATTCCTTAAAACCATTAAGGAGGTTATGGGTCTGTTCATAGATGCACCCAGAAAAGGGTATTCTTCCCCCAGGCAAAGATCAGCACCATAAAGGAGCTGATTAAGGTGGTCGAAGCAAGATGAATCCTTGTATTCAGCTTGCATGAGGAAAAGATGGTGGCTTCATTCGAGGCCGTTCCTTATGCTCAGTTTCATTCGAGACTGCTGCAAAACAGTATCTTATCGACTTGGAACAAGAGGGTTCAAGCTCTAGATTTCCCAATGTGTCTGACTCCAAAGGTGCGCCGGAGCCTCAGTTTATGGATTTATAACCAAAAATCTGCAATGGGGAAAATCCTTCCTACAGTTACCTGGGAAGTGGTAACAACATACGCCAACCTTTTTTTTTTAGGTTGGGGAGCAGTCCTGGAAGAGGCAACTGTCCAAGAGAAGTGGTCCAGATCAGAAATGACCTTGTCCATTAACAGTCTACAGATTCAGGCAGAGCGCTTAGTCCTGAGGGCCTGGACGTTTAACTTATGGAGCTATCCTGTCAGGATCCAATCCGGCTGCCACAGCAGTGGCCTATATCAATCACCAGGGGGCACAAGAAGTTGTGTGGCCCAGAGAAAGGGGAATCATATCTTATCGGCAGTTTTTCATTCTAGGAATGGAAAATTGGCAGGCGGTCTATTTTGAGTGGCCAGCAGTTGTTCCCGGGAGAATGGTTCATTCACCCCGATATCTTTATGACAATAGGTCAAAGATGGGGGATCCCAGACATGGATCTGTTTGTGTCCAGGTTTAACATCTTTATGTTAAGAACAAAGGATCCGCTAGCATGCAGAACAGGTGCTTTGGTGTTTTCATGAAATCGGTTTTACTGATTCATGCATTCCCTGCTTTTCTGCATGCGTCCACGACTTCTTCGCAGGATCAAGCAGGAAGTGAAGTTGGTGATTTTTTTTTATTTTAATTTTTATTTTATTTTTTGTGGCCCCGGCGTGGTCCAGAAGATCTTGGTATGCAGAGATCATAAGGATGGCTGTAGGGGTCCCATGGACCCTACCACCACGTCCAGACCTTCTCTTGCAAAGGTACGATATTCCATCTTGCCTTACAAACACTAAATTTAATGGTTTGGCTATTGAGGCCCACACTCTGAAGAAGCGTGGGCTGTCGGGTTCAGTGGTATCTACCTTGGTTAATGCAAGGAAGCTGGCCTCCATAATTTATATATTATGGAGTCTGGGAAGCATATGTCTCCTAGTGTGAAACCAGGGGTTGTCACCCCAGGAAATAGGTCATAGGTAGAATCCTTGACTTTCCGCAGATGGGGTGAGATATAAAGCTGGCCTTGAGTACTTTCGAAGGACAGGTCTCGTCCTTATCAGTATTATTCAACGACCACTTGCTTCGCATTCTTTGGTTCGTAACTTTATTCAGGGGGTAACATGGCTTAATCTCTCGTTAGGTCATCCCTGAACCCTTGGGACTTGAATTTAGTTTTTTCAGTATTACAAAAACAGCCTTCTTTTTGAGCCAATACGACCATATTCCCTTGGTCCTTTTTGACAAGGAAACAATTTTTTCTGGGAACCATATCTGCTGCATGAAAGGTATCAGAATTGGCTGCTCTCTTTCTTTCTTTCTTTCTTTCTTTTCTTTCTTTCTTTCTTTTTTTTTCTTTCTTTCTTCTTTCTTTCTTTCTTTCTTTTCTTTCTTTCTTTCTTTCTTTCTTTCCTTTCTTTTTTCTTTCTTCTTTCTTTCTTTCTTTCTTTCTTTCTTAGACCTATTCTTGTTCACAAGTAGGGTTGAGCGAACCCAAACTGGACTTTTGGGTTTTTGGTCCCGAACAATTTACTGTATGTTCGGCAATGTAATGGCGCTTTTTTAAAAAGCTGCAGGGCAGCCAATCAACATTTGTTTAACTCGTGTGCCCTTAGAAGCCATCACAGCCATGCCTAGTAATGGCATGGCTGTGATTGGCCAGTGCAGCATGTGACCCAGCCTCTATATAAGCTAGAGGCACACAGCAAGTCACTCTGCTATAGTGTAGGGAAAGGTTGCTGCTTTGAGGGAGAGAATTGGATAGGAGTCCTGATTCAGAAATCGAATTACTCAGCGATCTACCTTGATTTTCTTCTGTGGGTGCAGTGCACAATCTTTTTACACTGCCCTGAGCCCAGTGCCAGAGAAAAGATAACTTTTATCCATTTGTTAGGTTGGCGTCGGCGGGAATTTTATGCAAGCTCGGTGCACCAGCACTGCATATGTTACTGTGAGATACACCCTTTAGATACTGTTGGTCATTTCTGCTATTCTAAAAACACCCATTTAGGGCAAGATCCTAAATTTGAGAAATATGAGAACGTCAAAGAAGGGACGTGGCTCTGGTCGTGGAGCTCCTGTTGCAGGGAGAGGATGTGGTCAATCTGTGCCAGCTACACGCACAAGTGAAACGCCTTCCTCCAGGTGCGAGTAGGCGAAAGAGCCTGCAGTGGTATTCGGTCGGGCCTAATGCGGCTGTACGATTGTTGAGGCCAGGACAAGTACAGGCAATAGTAGATTGGGTTGCTGACAGTGCCTCTGGTTCCTTCACATTGTCTCCTGCTGAAAGATCAGAGTTGGCACCTGCAGCCGATGTCCATCAGTCTTTCACCTCACCCCCTTGCTAATCAGCCAAGCAGTCTGAGCCCCAAATCATGCAGCAGTCTCTTCTGCTTTTTGATGACTCTGTTAGCAGGGTTTCACAGGGCCATCCACCTAGCCCTGCCCCAGAAGTGGAAGAGATTGTGTGCACCGATGCAAAACCACTTATGTTTCAAGATGAGTACATGAGAGGACCATTGCAGCATGTCTAGGATGATGACGAAACGCAGGTGCCAACTGCTGCTGCTTTTGCAATTGTGCAGACTGACCAGAAGGGCAGGGGTGAATTTTGGGTGGAGGACGATGAGGTCCTCGACCCCACATGGAATCGACGTCATGCAGGTGACCAGTGTAGTTCGGAGGAAGAGGTGGTGGTCGCACAGAGCCACCAGCACAGCAGAAGAGGGAGCAGGGTGCAAAACCGGAGCGTCCGTCCCCTAGACAGTACGCCTGCTACTGCCCAACGCAGCAAGGGACAGAGCACACCAAAGCTAGGTCCAAGGAGTTCCCTAGCGTGGCAGTTCTTCAGACAATGTGCTGATGAAAAGACACAAGTGGTTTGCACGCTGCGCAATCGGAGCCTGAAGCGAGGCATAAACGTTCTCAACCTGAGCACAACCTGCATGACCAGGCATCTAAGTGCGGTATGGGAGGGGTTTTATATAGGGAGGTAATTTCCTGTTTAGGGTGTGCCAGTGTCCAGCACCTGAAGGTGGCCTATAACCCACATAGTGATTACTATGGCTCTGTGTTCCGTGATGTACTTCAAAAGAAAAGGATTTTACAGGTAATCCTATATTTTTTATTTTTTTTTGTGATGGAAAGAAAATCCATTACATCCCTCAGTGAGAGCACCTCGCATAGTACACGCAAACTCTAGTTGGGTCTGATCGCCTAGAATGTTTAACCCCTTTCCATCCAGTGTCGTTGGTACAGTGATGGTGCATATTTTTAACACTGAATCACTGTATTAGTGTCACTGGTTCCCACAAAGTGTCAAATTTGACTGTCGCAATAAGTCTCGCTATAAGTCGCTGACCACCACTATTGCTAGTATAAAAATACTATTGGGATACGCTTATTGGTATTGCACATTTTTTTTATTTTTTTTCTTCTAAATTGTCGGGCATTTTTTTTTTTTTTTTTGTACAACGTTGCATGACCACGCAATTGTCAGTTAACCACTTCAGCCCCGGACCAATTGGCAGCCAAAGGACCAGGCCCCTTTTTGCGATTCGGCACTGCGTTGCTTTAACTGACAATTGCGCGGTCGTGCGACGTGGCTCCAAAACAAAATTGGCGTCCTTTTTTTCCCACAAATAGAGCTTTCTTTTGGTGGTATTTGATCGCCCCTGCGGTTTTTATTTTTTGCGCTATAAACAAAAATAGAGCGACAATTTTGAAAAAAATGCAACATTTTTTGCTATAATAAATATACCCAAAAAATATATAAAAAAAATACATTTTTTTTCCTTAGTTTTGGCTGATACGTATTCTTCTACATATTTTTGGTCAAAAATCTCAGTTAGCGATTTATTGATCGGTTTGCGCTAAAGTTATAGCGTTTACAAAATGGGGGATAGTTTTATAGCATTTTTATTAATATTTTGATTGGCTGTTCCCGGTTATCGGCTTTTCCGATGACCGGGAACAGCCAATCAATGACAGTCAGTGTAGGAAGCGCGGGGAGAGGTTTGTTTACACATACCTCTCCCCGTTCTTCAGCTCCGTGACCCGATCGCTGGACACCAGCGGCGATCGGGTCCACTCGTCCCGCGGCCGGGATCACGGAGCTCCCGACCGGGTCGCGAGCGCGCCGCTGGCGGCGCGCACGCGACCCACAGGCAGGCTCTAAAAAATCCCGTACAGGTACGGGATTTTGCCTGCCCGTGCCATTCTGCTCACGTATATGTACATGAGCCGGTCGGGAAGCGGTTAAAGTAACGCAGTATTGTATTGCAAAAAATGGCCTGGTCATTAAGGGGGTCATGGACCTCCATCTTCCAGAGTTCAAGTGGTTAATACTCAGCTCCACCAAAACAAAGTACTGTGTAAATTTAAAAATCATAACTTTCAAACTTTTTTCCACTGGCAGGCCTTTCATTTTCTTTGCAACTCTCTCTTTAGGTATTATTGCTGCTAATGTATTGGTATTTTGCCTTTGGAGAGTTCCCTCCATGCAGCGAACAATGATCCGATACTTCACATCCAACCCTGCATCTAGTAAGTGTTTTTTCTTGTTTAGTAGAAAATGACTGTATAGCTCATACTGTATACATTAACAAGTATGTTCACACACGCAATTTCCAGGTTGATTTATCCAACTTGCCTCCCAAAAAAAAAATAACGTGGTCATACAACTATATATGAAAAATAGCGTGTGTGTGTGAGATAAATTTATCCTCACATTTTTGTAAATATTTTATTAGATCTTTTTCATATGACACTTTGCTACAATATAAAGTATAACAATAAGTATACAATATAAAGTAGTGTGTACAGCTTGAATAACAGTGTACATTTTCTGTCCACTCAAAATAACTCAACACACAGCCATTAATGTCTAAACCACTGGCAACAAGTGAGTACACCCCTAAGTGAGAATGCCCAAATTGGGCCCAAAGTGTCTATTTTGTGTGGCCACCATTATTTTCCAGCGCTGCCTTAACCCTCTTGGGCTTGGAGTTCACCAGAGCTTCACAGGTTGCCACTGCAGTCCTCTTCCACTCGTCCATGACGACATCACAGAGCTGAAGGATGTTAGAGACCTTGTGATCCTCCACCTTCGGATGCTCAATGGGGTTTAGGTCTGGAGCTTGGCCAGTCCCTCACCTTTTACCCTCAGCTTCTTTAGCAAGGCAGTGGTCATCTTGGAGGTGTGCTTGGGGTCGTTATCATGTTGGAATACTGCCCTGCGGCCCAGTCTCCAAAGGGAGGGGATCATGCTCTGCTTCAGTATGTCACAGTACATGTTGGCATTCATGGTTCCCTCAATGAACTGTAGCTTCCCATTGCCAGCAGCGCTCATGCAGCCCCAGACCATGACACTCCCACCACCATGCTTGACTGTAGGCAAGACACTTGTCTTTGTACTCCTCACCTGGTTGCCGCCACACACGGTTGACACCATCTGAACCAAATAAGTTTATCTTGGTCTCATCAGACCACAAAACATGGTTCCATGTACTGTGGATATTTGGGGGGGGGGGGGAGGACCTCAATGTTGTTTGGGTACAACATTGCACGATCGCGCAATTGTCAGTTAAATCGACAAAGTTCCACATTGCAAAAAATGGCCTGTTCATTAAGGGGGTAAATCCTTCCAGGGCTGATGTGGTTAACTTGCAGTGGATATAAAAAGTAGTTTCAGAACTTTTTCATCCCCCCTTCTTTTTTTTTTTTTCTTCTGTGTGACCTATAAACTGTGCAACTCAGTTGAACAACAAACTGAAATCATTTAGGGGGAAGGAAGTAAAAATAAACTGTGTGCACACCCTAAACTAAAACTCTGTTGAAGCACGTTTTTTGATTTTATTACAGCAGTCCGTCTTTTGGGGTATGAGTATCAGCATGGCACATCTTGACTTGGCAATATTTGCCCACTCTTTGCAAAAACTTTTCAAATCTGTCAGATTGCAAGGGCATCTCTTGTGAACAGAGCTATCGTTCAGAATTTAGTGAGAATCAAACATGCATCCAGATAGTGGAATATAAACAATCCGCGTCAAAGATGCTTATAAAGTGTGAAATTAAATCGCAATAAATTATCTGTTCATACTAACTATTAGTAAAAATCTGTTGGAATTTACCCAACAGAGTGAAGGAATGGAAACTCACTTAATTACGGGATGTTTAAGTGGTGAGTGGCGCACAGTGTGGTATAATTGGTGCACGGTGTGCACACCAACTAAAACTCTAGTGTTTATAAACACAGTATGATTATACAAATATATACTCCCGTGCTTTAAACGAGTGTCGCAAAATACAGTGATTTACACCATTATATTATGTGGAAAAAAATCATAACAGTAATTAATAATTAAATAAAGTCCAGAAAACTCTCAATGTTGGAATTATCACAGTGACTGTAATCCTACAGTAGTCCAGAATGATGGAGTTCATATGCAGGGATGTATCAACATTCATGTAACAAATGGTAATGTTCAACAACGTGACATCCTCATAATTGGACGACGTCTAGAACTATATGGTGCGGACATAAGATCTGGTACGCTTACCGTTATGGATGGACCCACTGACCGTTGGTGAGGGGTCAAACGAGCTTGGGTATGCCGGCCGGCGATGTTTGTAGGGTGGTGAGCCAAGATCAGGAACCTGGAACAAGACTGAACCGGCGCAACAGTCTATACTCACCAACTCTCGAGTGGAAGTAAAAACGACCGAACTCTCAGGAGTGGAGGGGCTACAAACGGCACCGTATAGCCTTTACCGAAAAGCCTCAATGGATCAGGGCCATAGAAATAAAAAAGAGACATGGAGGACCTCCTCATAGGGTAAAAAAATCCAGTCACGGATTGTATTTATTACGAGGAGTATAGTATCTCCCACCATAAAGATAAAATAAAAAATTCTTGTTTGTCAGGTTTAAAAATATAAATAAAAACAAGGACCAAAACAAGATATGAGGTTAAACGCAGTAATGGTGTATGTAGCGTATCCACCCAACGCGTTTCGTCTCCAAAGACTTCAACAGGGGCATAGGCTAGTAGACCACCTCTGCGTGTGTGTATGTGTGTGTATATGTATATGTATATATATATATATATATATATATATATATATATATATATATATACACACACACACACACCACCTATGTAATGAATATACCAGACACCTGAGCACATTTAGGGCAGTCCCACTTCCGGTTAAACACATCCAAGGAAGACTCAACCCAATTATCTAAAACTAACCAATAAGGATATCATTTTCACCAATGAAAGGATGTACTTTGACTAGATTAGATCCTATTGGTTCCTATACTGGACAATATGTCGCTAAAGGGATATTATTGGATGTTGGGCCAATAAGGTATCCAGACATGTACGTACCTTCCAAGTGGTCACAGGAAGGTAGAGGTTTTGGCGCGAACAGCGCGCTCCACGCGCACATGGGACAATATGGCGTCACATGTCCTGGTGTAGCCAATCCGCGGGAACGTTGCGGTCAGTGAGCGGCGCATACCGCACCGCGCATGCGCGACAGCCAATGACGCATGCCGCACGATCCCCCCACCTATCTAACCAATCGGCGAAGACGCCGCTCACTGCGATTGGCCGATGAATGACCGCAACGTTCCCGCGGATTGGCTACACCAGGACATGTGACGCCATATCGTCCCATGTGTGCGTGGAGCGCGCTGTTCGCGCCAAAACCTACAGTCTACCTTCCTGTGACCACTTGGAAGGTACGTACATGTCTGGATACCTTATTGACCCAACATCCAATAATATCCCTTTAGCGACATACTGTCCAGTATAGGAACCAATAGGATCTAATCTAGTCAAAGTACATCCTTTCATTGGTGATTTCCTTATTGGTTAGTTTTAGCCAATTGGGTTGAGTCTTCCTTGGATGTGTTTAACCGGAAGTGGGACTGCCCTAAATGTGCTCAGGTGTCTGGTATATTCATTACATAGGGTGTGTGTGTGTGTGTGTGTGTGTGTGTGTGTGTGTGTGTGTGTGTGTGTGTGTGTGTGTGTATGTATATATGTGTATGTGTGTGTGTGTGTGTGTATATATATATATATATATATATATATATATATATATATATATATATTACACATACACGCAGAGGTGGTCTACTAGCCTATGCCCCTGTTGAAGTCTTTTGAGACGAAACGCGTTGGGTGGATACGCTACAAACACCATTACTGCGTTTAACCTCATATCTTGTTTTGGTCCTTGTTTTTATTTATATTTTTAAACCTGACAAACAAGAATTTTTAATTTTATCTTTATGGTGGGAGATACTATACTCCTCGTAATAAATACAATCCGTGACTGGATTTTTTTACCCTATGAGGAGGCCCTCTATGTATCTTTTTTTTATTTCTATGGCCCTGATCCATTGAGGCTTTTCGGTTAAGGCTATACGGTGCCGTTTGTAGCCCCTCCACTCCTGAGAGTTCGGTCGCTTTTACGTCCACTCGAGAGTTGGTGAGTATAGACTGTTGCGCCGGCTCAGTCTTGTTCCAGGTTCCTGATCTTGGCTCACCACCCTACAAACATCGCCTGCCGACATACCCAAGCTCGTTTGACCCCTCACCAACGGTCAGTGGGTCCATCCATAACGGTAAGCGTACCAGATCTTATGTCCGCACCATATAGTTCTAGACGTCGTCCAATTATGAGAATGTCACGTTGTTGAACATTACCATTTGTTACATGAATGTTGATACATCCCTGCATATGAACTCCATCATTCTGGACTACTGTAGGATTACAGTCACTGTGATAATTCCAACATTGAGAGTTTTCTGGACTTTATTTAATAATTACTGTTATGATTTTTTTCCACATAATATAATATAATGGTGTAAATCACTGTATTTTGTGACACTCGTTTAAAGCACGGGAGTATATATTTGTATAATCATACTGTGTTTATAAACACTAGAGTTTTTTAGTTGGTGTGCACACCGTGCACCAATTATACCACACTGTGCGCCACTCACCGCTTAAACATCACGTAATTAAGTGAGTTTCCATTCCTTCACTCTGTTGGGTAAATTCCAACAGATTTTTACTAATAGTTGGTATGAACAGATAATTTATTGTGATTTAATTTTACACTTTATAAGCATCTTTGACGCGGATTATTTATATTCCACTATCTGGATGCATGTTTGATTCTCACTAAATTCTGAACGATAGCTTTGTATCTAGGATTCCATTCCTACCTATGGCTACTGCTCAGATACACACCTTATAGCGCCACACTTAAACACTTTTTTCATTTCACTATACAATTCGTCTGATTGTTGTGTTGGCAGCTCTCCAATAGGGGAAGCGCAGCTGTATCCCTACATATATCTCTTGTGAACAGCCCTCTTCAGATCACCCCACAGATTTTCAATCGGATTCAGGTCTGGGCTCTGGCTGGGACATTATACAAAACTTGAATCCTTCTTCTGGTAAAGCCATTCCTTTTTTTGATTTGGATATATGTTTTGGGTAGTAGTTCTTCTTCATGTTCAGCTTTCTAGCAGAAGCCTGAAGGTTTTGTGCCAATATTGACTGGTATTTGGATCTGTTCATAATTTCCTCTACCTTGACTAAAGCCCCTGTTCCAGCTGAAGAAATTCATCCCAAAGCATGATGCTACCACCACCATGCTTTATGCTGCACCAAACATATCTTTTGTAATTATGGCCAAAAAGTTCAACCTTGGTTTCATCAGACCATAACGCATTTTTCCACATGCTTTGGGAGACTTCAGATTTGTTTTTACTAAATTTGTCTGGGATTAGATGTTTTTCTTAAGAAAAGGGTTTTGTCTTGCCATTCTACCCCATAGCCGAGACATATGAGGAATATGGGAGATTGTACCACACAGCCAGTACTTGCCAGATATTCCTGCAGCTCCTTTTTAATGTTGCTGTTGGCAGCCTCCCTGACCAGTTTTCGTCTCATCCATTTTTGGGGGGTCCAGTTCTTCTTTGTATTGCCTGCCTGATTCCTTCCTTCTCCCCACCCCCTTTTTGAGGGGGGTGCCTGTTTTTGACAGGTACCCTGTCCCCACTTCCGTCGGACCGCGGCGAGGCATGTCAGAAGTCCACCCCCCCCCCCCCCTTCCCCTGCTGCCGGCCATTTAGAGAGTGCAGCGTGCTTCGCGCATGTGCAAATGGGACCTGGCTGCTGAGAGATTAGGAGGGATTACAATCCACAGCTGACAAACAGCCGTGTGAAGTTGCCTGTACTGTCTCTGTGCTGACCAGTGGCAGCTAGTGCTCAAAATTTTTATAAAATATGTGACATGTACATTTCTATTCAGCCCCCTTTACCCTGCTACCGATAACTAAAATCTAGTTGAACCAGTTGCCAGAAGTAGCCTAATTAGTAAATGGAGTCCACTTGTGTGCAATTTAATCTCTGTATAAATACAGCTGTTCAGTGAAGCCATCAGAGGTTTGTTCGAGAACCTTATTGAACAAACCTCATCATGAAGGCCAAGGAACACACCAGACAGGTCAGGGATAAAGTTGTGGGGCATTTTAAGGCAGGGTTAGGTATACAAAAAATATCCCAAGCTTTGAACAGATCACTGAGCAATTTTAAGTCCATCATCTGAAAATGGTAGGTTAGCAGTTGTCATGCTCTTTCCACCTAAACAGACAGGCAAAGCAAGAGCATTAATCAGAGAAGCAGCCAAGAGGCCAAGGTAACACTGGAGGAGCTGCACAGCTCAGGTGGGAGAATCTGTCCACAGGACAACTATTGGTTATGCACTCCACAAATCTGGCCTTTATGGAAAAGTGGCAAGAAGAAATCCATTGTTGAAAGAGCCATTTGCGAGAAGCCATGGGGGGGGGACAACACAGCAAACATGTGGAAGAAGGGACTTTGGTCATATGAGACCAAATTTAAACTTTTTGTCCCAAAAGCAAGTATGGCAAAAAAAAACTAACACTGCACAGCACCATGCCCACCGTGAAACATGGTGATGGCAGCATCATGTTGTGTGCTTTTCTTCAGCAGGGACAGGTAAGCTGGTCAGAGTTGATGGGAAGAAGTCTGGAGCCAAGTACAGGGCAATCTTATAAAAAAAATCTTCAAAAAAAATTTCAAAAACCGTGTTAGTCTGCAAAAGACTTGACTGGGGCTGAGGGTCACCTTCCAGCAGGACAACGACCCTAAACATACAACCATAGCTACAATGGAATGGTTTAGATCAGGGGTGCCCAACCAGTGGCCCAGGGGCCACATATGGCCCGCGGAGCCCTCTGATGTGGCCCGCGACCTTTTTCTGTGGGATGGCAGATTGGCAAGCCCGGATCATGGGTTGCAGACCCGCCATTCCAGAGCATTTAATAAGGCTGGCAAAGCAAGCGGCTGTGGAGCAGAGCTGTATAAGCTGATGCTTCCTGTTTAGCGCCGTCTCTTGCCACAGGCAGTGTGATACCAAATGCACTCTGCCGGGGACAGCAACAGCAGGCGATACCTGAATACCTGAATGGAAGACTGTTATCAAAGGTCAGTTTATTACTAAAATTGCAATTGTGTGTGTGTGTGTGTGTGTGTGTGTGTGTGTGTGTGTGTGTGTGTGTGTGTGTGCAAAAAAAACAAGAGGATCAATCCCCTTCCGTCAGGGCAGGTCGGATCGGAGGACCCATAGAGTAGAGTGGGCTTTGTCCGTGTCTGCTCTGCACGGACCTATTGTCCGCCTGCTCTGCTCATTGTGGCTCGTGACCAGTTACCAAGTCGCTTAAGTGGCCCTCACTCTTCAAAAGTTTGGGCACCCCTGGTTTAGATCAAAGCATATTCATGCGTTAGAATGGTCCAGACCTAAATCCAATTGAGAATCTATGGCAAGACTTAAATTGCTGTTCAGATGCTCTCCATCCAATTTGACAGAGCTTTAGCTATTAGAATGGGCAAAAATTTCACTCTCGATGTGCAACGTTGGTAGAAGCTGTGACATGTCAAATAAAGATTTCATTCCTGATGTAGCCTACACTGGTGTTGTCTGGTGACTGGCTGAGCTAATGGGTCTTGGATTGTGTGGTACCGGACGGAGGAAGCATTTACGGCGGACATATTGAGTACGAGGTCCGTCACAATTGGCTGGCAGCGGTGGGATCGTGCTTCCTTGTCGTGAACACATCCAAACCATCACCTGGATCCAAGGCCCGGATAGCAGAGGTACAGATACGTCAAGGAAGAGGAATTCGGAAGGAGGTTGCGAGAGATGCGGATACAGCACAGAGGATCATTATCGGTGCAGGTCCTGCTGGGATGGTATGATTCTGTTCGCCTACAACTCTGGAAAGAAGCGCTAGCCTGTGAGCAGCGACACCAGGGAAAAGTTCTCCCCTCCATCCATGTAAGGTACTGGTCGCAGTATGAAGTACGATTGCTGTTATTGGGGGAACAACCGAAGCAGGAGTGGACAGCTGAGTTAAGCAGGCTGATCCGGGCAGAAATGCGTTTGGACGAGAGCTACAGAGCCCTCCGGTGGTATGTAGCCCAAGTGTGCCCGTGGACAGCGGATGACAGGCCCACGGAAGGCTTTGATTATAATGGCCTGGGATTGTTGTACTGGAGGCTGTCCGAGGACCCAGACTTTGGGAGTGATCTGGAGTGGCGTTTGGAGGAAATAATGGAGCACAGAGAGCAAAGATTGAACGTCTCGGAGGTGCTCTGGGCACAGGAAGATTTGGAGTTCCTGGCCGCTCAGGAATGGGAGCTGGAGATTGCCTACATACAGCTGCTAGACTCTGCTCAGCAGCAGGGTGGGGCTCCCTTTGCCTGGGACAATCAGGAAATACCAGCAGACAGCTCAGAAATCCTGGCTGAAGAGTCAGCAATGGGGCATGGTAACAGAGTGCTTTGCCCACCTGCCCCCGCAGCTATGGACGCGGAGGTCTTATGGCGGATGCAGCAAGTGCTGACTGACCTTGATGATCCTGTTACTGCACAAAACGAGGTTGGACGGAGGAATATGCCTGTCCAGCAGCATGCAAGAGAATCGGCAGTGGAAAATCTGGAAATTGCCATCCCCAAAGCTGAAGTGCTGATAACCGGCCAGAGCTCGGCCAACCTCTGCTCAGCACTGATAGCATCTTCTGGGTTCCATGGACAGGAGATGGTGAACCTCTATCCCCAGACATCAGTTGTAGAGACTGGGGACTTGATAGACTTTTCTGCTGAGGAAAAACAACCTGATGAGCCTCCAGCAGAAGAGCTGGTATTAGGGCCGAACTTCACTGTGCTCTGCCCAGCACCAACGCCAGTATCCATGGAGTTGCAAGGAACTTCCCCAGCTGAAGCTCTGGTCACTGAACAGAGGGTCCAAGACCTCTGTCCCATACCTGTGGCAGTTCTGGAGGCCCAGGGTGAGGAGGTGGTGGTCACTCCCGAGCAGCAGCTCAGGACCCAAGGAGAGAATGCAATCTGCACTTCACATCTGCAGCTTGATCTGGTGTCAGTGGATGGGCCGGTGGTCTCCACTAACAGAAAACCAGCAGAAGTGCTGGCAACCGGGCAGAGTGCTACCAACCTCTGCCCAGCACCGGTAACAGCTGCGGAGTTCCAGGGAGCTGGGGCAGTCGGCCTCTCTCCCCAACAGTTAGCTGGAGCAGATGATGTAGGGAAGCTCCTACGCCCAGCTGAACTGCTGACAACGGAACAGAGCGCTGCTGGCCTCTGCCCTCAACTGACACAGGACAGATTTCCTGTAAAGGTGGATGGGAATGCAGTCTCCACTTGTATACCCCAGGGATGCTGGGCAGTAGGCCCATATGGCCAACAGCATGACAGACTGAGCCCAGTCACCCTGTCTTCTCTCCAGCGGCTGAAAAGACTCCAGGGAGGAGGGCCAGTCCAGGCCTCTCCCCAGCGGCAGATATGTTCTATGAGAGAGGCAGAGGTTGGCTGGGTGAGTAATACTCTGTTTGAAACAATTTGGTTGAGATACTGTGTGGGTACAGGCATTAGAGGACTGGAACTATGGACTAACTTCGGAGTCAACCCGTCTGGGGTCTCCTTAGTCTCCTGCCGAAAGGGGAGAAATGTGACAGACCTAGCCGGGACACGGGCTTTTTGAGAGGACTACATGCTAGCCTCCTGCCAGCTGATCACGGGCCCCCCAAAATACACTCTCTGTATATGCATTTGGCATTAGAAATAGACTAGCATCTGACACCTTGTGTCCCATTCAATGTCATGATGAACTCAAGCCACCTGTCTATTGTGTAAATGAGGCTGGTCTGGCTTGTAAGGTGTATTCCACACACTGTCAGATGCTAATGTCGTCAACTCCAGACAGCCTGTCTGTTGCCTTGTGTAATTCTAAAGAATATTTCACCTATCTGCGGAAGGCGCGGGAGAGAGCGGCGGGAGGGGGGGGCACCTCTCCCGCCGCCGATAACGGTGATCTTGCTGCGAATCCGCCGCGATGACCACCATTATCGGAATGCCGACCGGCGCCTGAAGAGATGGATATCTCGGTTGTGGCAGCAGCTGCTGCCGTTACCGAGATATCCCTCTTCAAAATCAGGACGTACATCGTCGTGCGCCGGTCGGAAAGTGGTTAAACAGGATTAAGAATCACTATCCACTCCCACTAATTCCAGAAATGCTTGAGAGACTCAGCTCCGCCAAGCTCTTTACCAAATTAGATTTATGGGGGGCATACAACCTTGTCCGCATTCGTCCCGGAGATGAATGGAAAACTGCTTTCAGAACCAGCTATGGACATTTTGAGTCTTTGGTCATGCCCTTTGGACTTTGCAATGCTCCCGCAACTTTTCAACATTTTATTAATGATGCTTTTCGAGATTTGCTAGATCAGTTTGTAATAGCATATTTGGATGACATTCTCATTTGCTCTTATAATTTGGAAGAACACCGCAAGCATGTCTGTATTGTTATTGAGAGATTAAGGCGGAATCAACTTTACATCAAACTAGAGAAATGCGAGTTTAAACAAATTCGGATCCAGTTCTTGGGATACATAATTTCTTCTGAAGGGGTAAACATGGATCCTGATAAGATCAAAGCAGTGGTGGATTGGCCTGTCCCTAGGAATGTTAAGGAGATGCAGAGATTTGTTGGATTTGTCAACTTTTACAGAAGATTTATAAGGAATTTGCTCCAATTACACAGCTAACAAAAAAAAGGCATGCCCTTTTTGTGGTCACCTGAGGCACAGGCTGCCTTTAGTAAACTTCTGCACCAATACTGGTACATCCAGATCCAGAACTACCTTTCATCGTAGAAGTTGATGCTTCTAATTCTGCTGTGGAAGCTATCCTTTCTCAGCGAATTAGAGAAAAAAATTCAGCTTCATTCTTGTGCTTATTTCTCTCAACTGATGTCTGCAGCCGAGAAGAGTTATGACATTGGAAACAAGGAGCTGCTGACAATTAAGGAAGCATTTTCTAAGTGGAGGCATCTGCTGGAAGGGGCTAAGGACCCTCTAACCATACTTATCGATCATAGAAATTTAGAATTTATTTGTTCTGCTAAAAGGTTGTCATCTAGACAAGCACGTTGGGCCCTATTCTTCTCCAGGTTCAATTTTGTTATCTCATCTAGCCCTGGGTCAAGGAATGGTAAGGCTGATGCCCTATCGTGGATGTTGTTCTGGCCTCTCCAGGAAAGCAACTCTGAATGTACGATCCTGCCTCAAAAGAACTTTCTAGGGGCCACGAGTTCGAAGACATTTCTTAATCTTCTCAAAGCGGGGTATGAGAATGACCCACTTCTTAATAATCCTCCTAAGGACAGTAACCTTAAGTACAACAACGTTTTTTGGACTCAAGCGTATTGCCTCTATGAATCCCTGAATCAGTTTGGGTAGAAGCCCTCAGGTTGGTTCAAGACTCTAAACTTGCTTGTCATTTTGGGGTTTCTAAGACAGAAGAACTCTTATCACGTACCTTTTGGTGGCCTGGGTACAAGAAAGATGTAGAGTTATGTGGCTTCATGTCTAACCTGTGCTCACAATAAAACACCTGATCTTCTCCTCTTGAGTGTAATGTTCTTATCCCTCCACTGGGGGCTCCGACATCTCTCCTGTAATGTTCTTATCCTGTAATGTTCTTATCTCTCCACTGGGAGCTCAGACATCTTCACAAACTCCGTTGCAGATTGATGACGTCACAGCGACATCCCCCGGCTCCTCCTTTTGTCCCTACTTAAACAGCCACCACCATTTGCTTAATGTTCGTGCTAAGAACCTGATGCCAGGCAAATCTCCATCATAAGACTGCTGTCTTCATTCTCTATTGGGCCGGTCAGAGCCCATACTTCCATCTCATTATTGGGCCGGTCAGAGCACCTACTTCCGTCTCATTATTGGGCTGGTCAGAGCCCCGATTGCCATCTCACTTTTGAGCTGGGCAGAGCCCCCTTTTGCCACCTCTCTTTTGGGCTGGACAGAGCCCCTTCCTCACTGGTAGTCAGAGGCTCTCCTCTGCCCTACCCTGAGTCAGCTTACTCTGCTGGCAGAAAACCTTACCTATTTCTCTTCACAAAGGAGACCAGTATATCTCTCAAGAAGCCACTGGGTGACCCCATCACCAGAAATCCACTCACTGCAAGTATCCTTATGTTTCCTATAAACTTTATTCCTGTGTACTGCTACTACCTTTAAGTTACCTCTGATGCTCCCCGTTATGGCTGTGTATTACCACTCTAAATAAAACCATTTGTTTTTCCCAACTTATCTGAGTCTTCCTACCTGATATCTGCCAAATCTAAGGTTAACAGTTACGAATATCATATTAATAGACTTCTGAAGTTGTGATCCACGCCAACCACCATAGTTTCACTGCCTAAAGCATTACATTGGGTTACTTCTACCACTGGCCTGTTCCATTAAGACCATGAGGGTCAATTTCTATGGTCTTTCTGGTCGACCTTCCTCTTTCAAAAGATGACCACCATTCTGGTAGTCGTTGACTGCCTCACTAAGATGGCTCATTCTATTCCGGTTAAGGGGGTACACTCCGCTAAACATACTGCTGAGGTGATGGTTCAAGAAGTTTTTAAACTTCATGGAATTCCTGATGATGTGTTGTCTGACAGAGGAGTACAGTTTACCTCAAAATGTTGAAGAAGTTTTTGCTCAGCTTTGGGTGTAATCATTAATCTGTCCTCAGCTTTTCATCCACAGTCTAATGGTCAGACCGAGAGGACCAATCAAACTCTGGAGCAATACCTTCGATGTTTTGTGAGTTATCTTCAGGATGACTGGGTGGACTACCTTCCTACAGCAGTTTGCTTTATAATAACTCTAAACATAGCTCCACTTCCCAAAGCCCATTTTTTTTAAACACTGGGTATCATCCAGTTTTTATTCCTGATCTCCCTATCTCAACTTCAGTTCTTGCTGTTACCAACAGACTAACTTCATTACATGAGATCCAGGAGACTGATACATTGAAGGAGGTGCAGGAATATTACAAGAAGACCGTTGACAGACATCGTAGGTCTATTGCCACCTTTCACGTAGGTGACAAAGCTTGGTTATTTACCAAAAATGTTAAGGTTCACGTTCCATTTGCTAAGTTGGGTCAAATTTTTGTGGGACCTTTTGAGATTTCTGCTCAAATCAACACGGTCACAAATCAACACGGTCACGGTCACAGTTCATATCCTGCAGAAAATCCACAGGTTCCCTGCGCTGCACCCGCGGTTTGGGCAAATCGCAGTGCATCAGTGTGAAAGCTGCCTTAGGCCCCTTTCACATGATTGGTCCGACCCAATCGGACTTATTATTCACCTCTATGGAGCAGCAGATGTAAACGGACTTGTGTCTGTTTACACCCGCCTACCTAAAAAAAATAGAAGGGATCTGCTTCTTCCGTCTGGGCGAATTGGATTGGATCAGAGGGCCCATAAAGTAGTGGGCTGTGTCTGTGGATACAGACCTGTCATCCTCCTGCTCCGCTCATTGTGGCCTGTGACCAGTTACCAATTCGCTTAACTGGCCCTCGTTCTTCAAAAGGTTGGGCACCCCTGCCCTAAGATAACCGTGCTTCACCGTATGTCCCAGCACAGTTCTCCTGTCCAAAAAAGTAAAAGAAGAGAAATGTAAAAAGAAAAATCTAAACTTTTTTTGTAGATCAAAAAACTGTTTAAATTTGCAGCATCAAGAGCAGTCTGCAGACTCTGCATATACTACTGGCATGAGTCAACAGCAATTTCAATAGTACCAAGGACCTCCTCCCTCAGCACCTTCTGAGAAAGGGTTGTCCACCAGTAAACTTTAAAATAAAAAATACATTCCAGGAACATATACCCTAAAGGTGAACTAGCAACAGTCATAGTTCTCCTTCCACAAAAAAATTACGTATTCAGGTGCAAAAAAACATGTTCCAAATGGGCATCAGGGTTAAACAAACATAACAGGAGAGGCATCCAGGTAGGTAATCCCTGTCAGCCCCAATATTCTCTCACCCAGAACTTGCTCCACCTCTTTGTATCAAGGCGGACGGGAAGAAGCTCTGTCTCTCTGGCGTCCACGAGTGTCCAGCCACTCTGAGGCCGCAGTAGGATTGGTGAAGAAATAGGTTTTCCCATTTTCCACTATACGCAGCTTAGCCGGGTACAGCATACTGTAGATCAGGTTGAGATCCCTCAATCTTTTCTTTATGGGCTGAATAGAAGCCCTCTGCCTCTGAGTGGTTGCTGAAAAATCGGGGTAGATTCATATTCAATTACCATCAGTCGTCAACTCAGGACCCATTCTGTCTCCGCAGGATATTCTCCCGGTCCCGGAAGTGAAGCACTTTCGCTATCATAGATCTGGGGGGGGGGGGGGCTCCCTTCGGGGGCGCCTGACCTGGGATATGATTTGCCCTTTCAATGGCAAACATTTTGGTGAAAGTCTCAGGAGCAATTTGCTCAGTTAGCCATTTCTCTGGAAATTCCTCTAGGTGTCTCCCCTCTACTCCCTCAGGGAACCCCACCAGCCTTATATTGTTTCTTCTCATTCGGTCTTCCATGTCAGCCATCTTTAAAGTGTGCTCAGATAATGTTTTTTTTGTCACCTGTACAGCAGTGTCCAAAGGCCTCACAGTATCTTCTAGGGAGGCAACCCAGCGGTCAGTGGCCTGTGCCTTCTCCCTTAACTTCAGCATGTCATGTTTCATGAAGGAGAACTCCATTCTGAGCTCCTCAAAGTGATCAGCTTGTTCTGGAACCCCTGTATGGTTGCCATTATCTGGGTCAGGGATGGCTCATCCTCCCCTTCCCCCTCCTTGTCAGCTTTGGCCCATCGATCTTTTAGTCTGTCCAGCGATCTCCCCCTTCTTATCTCTGCTTCCCTCTGGGGTTTAGGACACCCTGTCCTGTGTGGGAGACGCCTGTTTGGGGGTCTCCACAGATCTCAGGAGCGGCGGCCATTCCTCCTCCTCCTGTGTTCCATTTTGAGAGCCCCAGGCGAATTGTGCCAGCCGCTCTCTGGTCGATTTAGGCCAGGGGGGGCCGTATTTCACCATCCCCAGAGGTGCCGAGGGGTACCAGCACACATTCCCAGCAGTTCAGCTCTGTCTCAGGATCACTGCAGGATGGTCAGTCTGCAGACGGAGCTCCGGTCCTGCACTCCTCACATGTCGCGCACTGGCTCCGCCCCTCCCATTTTCGCTATTTTCACACTAATCTTCCTCCCCACCAATCAGGAGGCAGGGCATCAGACCCGTTTCCTGATTGGCCAAAGTGCCAGGCCACCCTATTGGATGCCTGCAACTTCGGAAGAGCAGCGGAGGAGACACACGCTGGAGCGGAGGTCGCTGTCGCTCTGGTGCTCTGAGAGGAGCTGCTGCCTGGCGGTAAGTGCCAGAGGAGCTGTCAGAGCTGCGGGGGGGGGTTGGGGGTGCTGCGAGCCCCGCGAGTGAAGGGGGTTGGTGGGCACAGTGGCTACATATCATGGGGCACAAGTGGCTGCATATACTGGGCACAACTGGCTGCATTTAATGGGCCCAAGTGGCTGCA
Organism: Lithobates sylvaticus; assembly: GCA_028564925.1. Lineage (NCBI taxonomy): Eukaryota > Metazoa > Chordata > Amphibia > Anura > Ranidae > Lithobates > Lithobates sylvaticus. Next base: position 205,718,651 of record CM053027.1, on the reverse strand, counting down.
TATGATGGGCACAAGTGGCTGCATTTGATGGGCACAAGTGGCTGCATTTGATGGGCACAGTGGCTGCGTTTGATGGGCACAAGTGGCTGCGTTTGATGGCACAGTGGCTGCATTTGAGGGACACAGTGGCTGCATCGTTTGATGGGCACAAGTGCCTGCGTTTGATGGGCACAGTGGCTGCATTTGAAGGGCACAGTGGCTGCATTTGATGGGCACAGTGGCTGTATTTGATAGGCACAATGGGTGCATTTGATGGGCACAGTGAGGTGCAATTGATGGGGGGGGGGGTTCGGTATATTTCAGGCTGTTTATGGTCCCCCAAAAACTTTTAGCACCAGCCGCCACTGATTTGTGGTCGGAAAAAATCTTGACTCCAGGATCTCTAGGAACAAATTGCAATATCTGGTTCAATGGGAAGGATATGGGCCAGAAGAAAATTCTTGGGAGCCTGAATGTTTATGCCCCTAGATTAACAAGGGAATTCCACCAGAGGTTTCCTCAGAAACCTGGCCCTAGGACATCCAGGGAGGATGGGAGTACTGTTAGGACCTGGGCTTGAACCTGGGACCTCTGCTGGGTCTGGCGGTGACTCTGCTTGCTGAGCCACCTGGAATGCCGGATAGTTCCTTCAACAATTCCTTGAATGATCTTGTCTTGGAATCTTGTTTGCCTTGAACCCTGAACTCTTTGCTCCTTCCATGGACTTCCTAATTTAAGCCATGTCTCTGCACTTCCTGGTCGCCAGAATATTGTACCTTCACCAACCAATATCTTGCTCCTGTCTCTCCTGCTGCCAACCGTATATTCTCTACCATGCGTTACCAACATTTGGCTTGTTCCCCCGACTACGCTTCTGCTGAATCTCAACCTGCAACTATTTGTTACCGACTTTTGACTTGTTTCTCAACTATGCTTCTGCTTGATCCCTACCTGCTATATCTGCTACTGGACCCTGGCTTGCTCACCTTCTGGTGGGGCTATCCTGAGGACCGCGACCTGGTACTAACACGCAGCAAAGCCCATCTCCACCATCAGGAGCTCTGGGGAATACCGGTTAGTGCTTAGACCCCGCACCTCAGGTGAGCCTGTGTCATCAGCCAGGGCGACCTGTGTGAATATCTGCTCCACTGCTATAGCTACTGGCCTCTGAGCCGGACTCCAGACCATTTCAGATGGTCTCATTACTCCAAATGACTTTGTGCCAGAAGGTTTGAGGCTTGTCTCTGTGCTGTTTGGCGTATTGTAAGCGGGATACTTTGTGGCAGTTGCGTAGTAATGGCTTTCTTCTGGCGACTCGATCATGCAGCCCATCTTTCTTCAAGTGCCTCCTTATTGTGCATCTTGAAACAGCCACACCACATGTTTCAGAGAGTCCTGTATTTCACCTGAAGTTATTTGTGGGTTTTTCTTTGCATCCCGAACAGTTTTCCTGCCAGTTGTGGCTAAAATCTTAGTTGGTCTACCTGACCGTGGTTTGGTTTCAACAGAACCCCTATATTTTAAAGATAGGGTGTATCTGGGGATCTGAGAGAGACCACACATATCCTTGAATGTCGTGAGTGGTCTGTGGACCTGTCCTGAAAGATGCAGTGTCCTGCTTTGTTGAGTCAGGGAGATTAAGGAGAGTCAGTCAGTCGGAATAGATGACTGACTATCTGGTGGCAGTTGGAATTGTCCTGTGGTGGGGTGAATGAACTGTCTGGCTGTGCATTCCCGGCCGCCTAGGGGGCATCGCTCGGGACCCGGTGTGCGTGCCCGGCGGCCGCGATGTCCGCCGGGCACCGCGATTGCCCGTTAAAACAGCGGGACCGCGCAGGACCGTGGAGCTGTGTGTGTAAACACACAGCTCCACGTCCTTTCAGTGGCGAGGAGACCGATCATGTGTTCCCAGTACGGAGGAACACCGATCGGTCTCCTTCCCTTGTGAGTCCCCTCCCCCCACAGTTAGAATCACTACCTTGGGGAACATTTTAACCCCTGCAGCGCCCCCTAGTGTTAACCCCTTCCCTGCCAGTCACATTTACACAGTAATCAATGCAATTTTAGAGCAACGATCGCTGTGTAAATGTGAATGGTCCCAAAAATGTGTCAAAAGTGTCCGAAGCGTCCGCTGCAATGTCGCAAACACGAAAAAAAAAATCGCAGATCGCCGCCATTACTAGTAAAAAAAAAAAAAAAAAATGCAGTAAATCTATCCCCTATTTTGTAGAAGCTATAACTTTTCAAACCGATCAATATAAGCTTATTGCGATTTTTTTTACCAAAAATATGTAGAAGAATACGTATCTGTGGGTAATTCCATAGTCCTGGTGCTCCAGGACCTTCAAAAGTGTGATAGGTAGGAATGAAATGAGATGTGTAATTTATGCTCCTAGAACGCCTGAAGGTACTACTTCAATGTTGGGCCTCTTTATATGGCCAGGCTGTGTAAAAGTCTCACACATGTGGTATCGCCATACCCAGGAGGAGTAGCAGAATGTGTTTTGGGGTGTAATTTTTGCTATATACATGCTATGTGTTAGAAATATCTTATAAATGGACAACTTTGTGTAAAAAAAAAAAAAAAAGATTTTAATTTTCTTTCCACGTTTTATGAAGACTTGTGTAATAAAATGAACCGTTCAAAAGACTCATAATGCTTCATAGAATATACTTTGGGGTGTTTGTTTTCCAAAATGGGGTAATTTTGTGGGTAATTCCATTGTCCTGGTGCTCCAGGGCCTTCAAAAGTGTAATAGGTCGTTAGGAAATTAGAGGTGTAATTTATGCTCCTAGAATGCCTGACGGTGCTCCCTGCATGTTGGGCCTTTGTATGTGGCCAGGCTATGTAAAAGTCACACACATTGGGTATTGCCATACTCAGGATGAGTAGAAGAATGTATTTTGGGGTTTAATTTTTGCTATATACATGCTTTGAGTTATGCCCCATACACACGGTCGGAAAATCCGACCACAAAATCCATCGGATTTTGTCCGACGGATTTAGTCCGACACTGGTGTTGCATACACACGGTCGGACAAAGTTGTCGGAAAATCCGATCATTCTGAACGTGGTGACGTTTGTTGCGTACGACGGGACTACGTAGAGGCTAGTAGCCAATAGCTTTGGTCTTGTAATGTGATCTGAGCATGCGTGGCACTTTGTCCGTCGGAATTCGCTACACACGATCGGAATTGGTGTGATCGGACTTTGTTGTCGGAAAATCTATCCAGCAGGAGATAGAACTTTGTCCGTCGGACAATCCGATGGAAACTGTCCGATGGTGCCTACACACGGTCGGAATTTCTGACAACATTGTCCGATAGGACAGAATCCATCGGAAAATCCGACCGTGTGTATGGGGCTTTAGAAATATCTTATAAACTGACCACTTTGTGTAAAAAGAAATATGTTTTAATTTTCTTTCCACGTTTTCCGAAGACTTGTGGAAAAAAATGAACCGTTCAAAAGACTCATTATGCCTCATAGAATTGGCATTGGGGTGTTTTCTTTCCAAAATGGGGTCATTTTGTGGGTAATTGTCTGGTGCTCCAGGGCCTTCACAAATGTAATAGGTGGTTAGGAAATTAGAGGTGTCATTTATGCTCCAAGAACGACTGACGGTGCTCCCTGCATGTTGGACCTCTCTGTGTGGCCAGGCTGTGTAAAAGTCCCACACTTGTGGTATCACCATACTCGGGAGGAGTAGCAGAATGTATTTTGGGGTGTAATTGGAAGTATCCATATGCTGTGTGTGAGAAATAACTTGTTATTATGACAATTTTGTTTTAAAAAAAAAAATCTTAATTTTCCCAAGAATTGTGGGAAAAAATGACAACTTCAAAAAACTCACCATGCCTCTTACTAAATACCTTGGACTGTCTACTTTTCAAAAAAGGGTCATTTGGGGGGTATTTGTACTTTCCTGACATTTCAGAGCCTCAAGAAATGAGATAGGCCGTCAGTGCATCAGGTGTGATCAGATATGATCAATTATCAATGATTTGCACCATAGCTTGTAGACACTATAACTTTCAGAGACTAAATAATAGCGACTAATTTGGGTTATTTTTACCAAAGAGATGTAGCAGTATACATTTTGGCCAAAATTTATGAACAAAAATTACTTATTTGCAAAATTTTATCATAGAAACTAAAAAAAAAGTGTTTTTTTTTTTAAATTTTCACACTTTTTTCACTTATATCGCAAAAAAATAAAAAACCTAGTGGTGATTAAATACCACCAAAAGAAAGCTCTATTTGTATGAAAAAAATGTTGTTTGATTACAGTGTTGCTTGACTGAGTAATTGTCATTCAAAGTGCAGGTGTACAGACCAGGGAACTCAGCACAGGGATGGTGGGGACCCTCATAATGGGCACAGCGGGTGTACACTCAGACCCGGGAACCCAGCACTGGGATGGTGGGAACCCCTCATAATGATAAATTCATCATAACGAACATTCGTAATTGTTACGAAAAGTTAACAAAGCTAAAAGTTAAAAACCCTGGAAGTCAGCACAGCACAGGGATGGTGGGAACCCCTCATAATGATAAATTCATCATAACAAACTTTTGTTGTTTTTACAAAAGATAACGAAACTGAAGGTTAAAAACCCTGGAAGTCAGCACAGCACAGGGATAGTGGGAGCCCCTCATAATGATAAATTCATCATAACAAACTTTCGTTGTTTTTACAAAAGATAACGAAACTGAAGGTTAAAAACCCAGGAAGTCAGCACAGCACAGGGATAGTGGGAGCCCCTCATAATGATAAATTCATCATAACAAACTTTCGTTGTTTTTACAAAAGATAACGAAACTGAAGGTTAAAAACCCAGGAAGTCAGCACAGGGATAGTGGGAGCCCCTCATAATGATAAATTCATCATAACAAACTTTCGCTATTTTAACGAAAAGTTTACAAATCTAACAAAAAAAAAAAAGTTTTTTTTTCATACAAAACGAAACGAACGAAACTAAACAAATTTTTTGACGGCGCCCATGTCTACTCCCTTTGTGTATTTCATTGTGAACCTGGACTTACTGGATGTAGTTAGTAAGTAATATTGTACAAGCAACTGTTCAGCTGTAGGTGTTTAGTTTTTGATTTGATCAGCTGTTTACGCTTTGTTTGGTGCATAGGCTAGAATGGAGAGATACTGGTATAGTTCACATGTTCCCTCTAGTGGACATAAATGACTATGAGATGGTAATACTTGTCATTCCCTTCAAAGAATATATATTTATTTATATCTATAGACCTACACCTATATGAGAATGGAATAGATCAGGGGTGCCCAACCAGTGGCCCGGGGGCCACATGTGGCTCACGGAGCCCTCTGATGTGGCCCACGACCTCCTGCTCTGGGATAAGATGGAATAGAGTATGGTTATTAAAGGTCAGTTTTATTAATAAAATCACTGGGTATATATGGGCATATCTATTCTGCAGTGGTTACTGGGCTGCTTTCAAACTGATCCGCAGGTACAGAGCAGTGCACCTGCGGGTTACCTGCACTGAGCCATAGACTTCTGTTTTTACCTGCGAGTTTGGTGAGCTTTCTGAAAGTGCCCCAAACCTGCAGAATATAATAGAAGTCTGTTGCAAAGTGAAGGAAAGCCAAAAGGTACACTGAACTGCACCAGTGGTGCAGGTAAACTGCAGCGCATCTGTGTGAAAGCAGCCTTGGGCCCCTTTCACACAGTCTGTCTGACCCAATTGGACCCTCCATTCACCTCCTAGGTGTAGCAAATGTAAACCGACTTGTGTCCTACCTCCAATCCAATCCAATCCAATCCGGAAAAAAAAAAAGAGTATTAGTGGGCTGTGTCCATGTCCGCTTTGCATATACAGAGCAGACACGGACCTGCCATCTGCCCGCTCCGCTCATTGTGGCCTGCGACCGGTTACCAAGTAGCTTAAGTGGCCCTCGCTCTTCAAAAGGTTGGGCACCCCTGGAATAGATGCTTCTGATCTCCTTATTACATTGGATAATTATATCTGTAAGTGGCCCTATTAGATATATGGGAAGAAGGCTAATGGGAATATGTGTATTTTAATATAGCTGTACATAGCAGAGAAATAGACCTAGGAATTCTGTACACAGAATCGTTACTATTGAGAGGAGCCAGAAACTAACAATTGGTATATATACTATTCTAATCCTAGGCACATAAAGTGATTTCTGAACACATAATTTAGAGTCCTAAATGGGTTGAGCCTATTTTCACAAAGGATCTAATGCCACGTACACACGGTCGAAATTCTCGTCGGAAAAAGCTCTGATGGTTTTCCCGTCGGAGTTCTGACAGAATTTCGCCAAACTGTCTTGCCTACACACGGTCACACCAAATTCTGACGGTCAATAACACCACGCCTTATAAAAGGGAAGTTTAATGCTTCTGAGCATGTGTCGAATTGTTTCCGAGCATGCGTCGGAATTTTGCGTGTCGGAATTGCATACACACGATCGGAAAATCCGATAGAAAGGTTTTCCGTCGGAAAAATTAAGAACAGGTTCTCAATCCAAAGTCCTTCGGAAATTCCAACAGAAAAAGACCGATGGGCATACACACGGTCGGAAAATCAGATGAAAAGCTCCCATCGGACTGTTTCCATCGGAAATTCCGACCGTGTGTACGCGGCATAAGTCTAATACTAATCATTTACCATTTTTGTTTATCAGGGTGTAGAACGGAGTGTATTAAATATTATCTAAGCATGATCCCTACCATTCAGATCTTACCTAAGGTCTAACCTTAGATCTTACCCATTGGGATTATAATATATATGATATCTGTTGTCAACAGATTATGTGACCTTGAGTTTTTTCTGCTGTGAACAAGTGCAATATCAAATCCTTAATAACGGAGTCATATCAATGCTATTCTATTGCTTTCCTCTTCAAGAGGGGCAGTTTGGTAAGGTGGAGATTTCTAACCCTTGATCCATCAGTCAATACTATTAATATGTATGTAAGCATAAATATATTATGTTTTTTTTTATTAATTGTTTTGAGTTTTCTTTTGAATTTCTGTGTCTTTTATCTTTTATATAATAGAGCCATCACTGATACCTGATAAAAAAAGTGCAATCCACAAAACACGGTTTGTATATAGCTGCCAGGGACACACCACATAACTGGCATACAGGACAAGAATGACACCAGTGGAAAATAAGATTTTTATTTTATTTATTAGCAAGGAATGGTTATTTTTTTATAGGGGTGTAGTTAACTTAAGCTCTGTGTAGGCCAATGTGTACTTAAAGCGGTAGTAAACCCCGCTTGGTCATTTTTACCTACAGGTTAGCCTATAATAGGGCTTACCTGTAGGTAAGATGAATATCTCCTAAACACTGTTTAGGAGATATTCACCCTGGATGCAGCCAGTTACGCCATCGACACATGCGCTCTGAATGTCCGGCATACATTGCCGGACATTCAGAGGTTCATGCTGGAACTAAGGGCTCCCGCGCACATGCAATCACATAGCTGGATCATGCTAACCCAGGAAAAAGACTGGGGGAAGATGTCAGCCCTCTCAGCGGTGATAGTATTTCATAATGTGCTAGTATGCGATACATAGTTAGTCAGGTTGAAAAAAAAAATCCCATATACACAATCCTTCACCCACAGTTTATACAGAGGAAGGCGAAAAACCCCAGCAAAGCATCATCCAATTTGCTACAGCAGGGGGAAAAAATCCTTCCTGATACCCTGAAAGGCAATCAGATTTTCCCTGGATCAACTTTACCTATAAATGTTAGTACCCAGTTATATTATGTAAACTTAGGCCTTTATTAAAGCAATCTACTGAGCTGGCCAGAACCCCCTCTGGAGGGAGTCTATTCCACATTTTCACAGCTCTTACTGTGAAGAAACCTTTCTGTATTTGGAGATGAAATCTTTTTCCTCTAGATGTAAAGCGTGTCCCCTTGTCTTCTGTGATGACCAAAAGTAAATAACTCAACATCAAGTTCACTATATGGACCACTTATGTATCTGTACATGTTGATGCATAACTAGCACATTTCGCCATTGCCTTGCAGGTGTTTTTTTGTTTCTCTGCGTTTGAATTAACACCCTAGAAGTTACATTAACCAAAGACTTTTTGAGAGGGAATAGGTTTGACAGACTAGGGGGCCAATGATTGTTTATTAGATAGCGATATCTTCTAGTCCCAAACACACAAGTGGGCCTTTATTGAGATGAAGCTCACGTTCACATCGGGCTGTTTTGACATGCGATTGGACATGTCAAATCACCGCCTATTGCCGGCAACGGCACCATCGTAATTGGTGCGATGCTGACTTTGTCTAAAGGCTAAAAGTGGTTGTAAACCTCAGACATGAAAAATGAACAAAGCATCTCCCTCTATAGTGTGTACTTGTCTCAATTAAGAGTACTTAAGCCCCATACACACGCTCGGATTATCCGAGGACCAGGTCCGTCGGATCATGTCCGTCATACTTTGTCCGATGTTGGTTTTGCGTACACACGGTCGGACAAAGTTGTCGGAAAATCCGATCATTCTGAACGTGGTGACGTTTGTTGCCTACGACGGGACTACGTAGAGGCTAGTAGCCAATAGCTTTGGTCTTGTAATGTGATCTGAGCATGCGTAGCACTTTGTCCGTCGGACAACGCTACACACGATCGGATTTGGTGTGATCGGACCGTGTTGTCAAAAAATCTATCCAGCAGGAGATAGGACTTTGTCCGTCGGACAATCCGACGTACACTGTCCGATGGTGCATACACACGGTCGGATTTTTCAACAACATTGTCCGATCGGACAGAATCCATGCGAAAATCCGACCGTGTGTATGGGGATTAAGTGTAATTTGTGTCTGCTGCTTCGTTACTCTGCTATCAGCATGAATCACTTCTAATATGTTTTCCAGACACCAAGAGAAAAAAGGTGACGGGGAGGGAACTCCAGCAGATAGACAATCTCATCTCTGTTCCTGTGTGCTGTGTGAAGGGGGGTGTGTCTCTTCCCTCTAATCATCTCTCAGAGCTCTCCTCACTGAGCTCTGCAGAGTGTAACTTTAGCTCTCCGTCCCCTTTTTCTAACTTTCAGATAAACTTTAAATTTCCACACTTTCAATGGATTTAAAGAAGAGGGAGTTGCAGATAAACAGGTACAGCTTATGTAGGAGGATTTATTTAATCTCTGTGTATCATCTGAGGCCAGTCACTTCACTGGGTATACTGTGTGTAAGGCCCCATGTACACGGGACGCTGCTAAACGTACGTTCAGAGGCAGTTGGACACTTTTTCAAACTCATTTAATGTTATCCTATGTGACCATGTACTCGTTTATTGACTTCTTTAGGCAGTTGCGTTTAACAGCGTTTCTTCAAAAGCAAAATAATGGGTTCAGACACCGAAGACCGATGTTTCAGATGCCAAATGCGACTAAACGCGGTACCGGCGTTTAGATGTGTTTTAGTTTATAAGCGGTTTTAACCGCTTCCCGACCGCCTCACGCCGATATACGTCGGCAGAATGGCACGGCTAGGTAAAACCACTAATAGTTATGTGGTCCTTTAAGAGCCCAGCCTTTAAGAGTCCTTTAAGAGCCCAGCGCTGGCGGCGCGCTCGCGACCCGGTCGGGAGCTCCGTGACCACGGCCGGGGGACCAGCGGACCCGATCTCCGCTGGTGTCCCGGAGCTGAAGAACGGGGAGAGGTCTGTGTAAACAAACCTCTCCCTGCGCTTCCTATACTGCCTGTCATTGATCAGCTGTTCCCGGTCATCAGGAAAGCCGATCAATGACGTCAGACTAATGTAAAAAAAAAAAAAAACACGTCAAAACACCATAACCCCTCCCCGCCCCCTAGTGGTTAACTCTTTCACTGCCAGTGTAATTTATACAGGAATCAATGCATTTAACCACTTCAATACCGCTGTATTGTCATATGACGCCCACAAGGTGGATCTACCATCCTGGGTGGGCGTCATATGACGTCCTCGGATTCCCGGCCGCCTGGGGGGCGCGCGCGTGCCGCCGGCGGCGCGTGCGCGCGCGCCCGCGGCATCGCTCGGGACCCGGTGCGAGTGCCCGGCGGCCGCGATGTCCGCCGGGCACCCGCGATTGCCCGTTAAAACAACGGGACCGGGCGGGACCGTGGAGCTGTGTGTTTAAACACACAGCTCCACGTCCTGTCAGCGGGGAGGAGACCGATCATGTGATCCCAGTACGGAGGAACACATGATCGGTCTCCTCCCCTTGAGTCCCCTCCCCCTACAGTTAGAATCACTTCTATTAGGGAACACATTAACCCCTGCAGCGCCCTCTAGTGTTAACCCCTTCCCTGCCAGTCACATTTACACAGTAATCATTGCAATTTTATAGCAACGATCGCTGTGTAAATGTGAATGGTTCCAAAAATGTGTCAAAAGTGTCCGCCGCAATGTCGCAGTCACGAAAAAAAAAATCGCAGATCGCCGCCATTACTAGTAAAAAAAAAAAAAAAAAAATTCAATAAATCTATCCCCTATTTTGTAGACGCTATAACTTTTGCGCAAACCGATCAATATACGCTTATTGCGATTTTTTTTACCAAAAATATGTAGAAGAATACGTATCGGCCTAAACTGAGGAAAACATTTTTTTTTTTTTTTAAAAAAATGGGATATTTATTATAGCAAAAAGTAAAAAATATTGTGTTTTTTTTCAAAATTGTCGCTCTTCTTTTGTTTATAGCGCAAACAATAAAAACCGCAGGGGCGATCAAATACCACCAAAAGAAAGCTCTATTTGTGGGAAAAAAAGGACGTCAATTTTGTTTGGGTGTAACGTCGCACGACCGCGCAATTGTTAGTTAAAGCGACGCAGTGCCGAATCGCAAAAAGAGCTCTGGTAAGGAAGGGTGTTTAAAAGCCCTGTATTGAAGTGGTTAAATAGCATTGATTGCTGTATAAATAACAATGGTCCCAAAAGTGTGTCAAAAATGTCCGATGTGTCCGCCATAATGTCGCAGTCACAATAAAAATCGCTGATCGCCGCCATTACTAGTAAAAAAAAAAATATTAATAAAAATGCTATAAAACTATCCCCTATTTTGTAATCAATAATCGATAATTGCGATTTTTTTTTACCAAAAATATGTAGAAGAATACGTATCAACCTAAACTGAGGAAAAAAAATTTTTTTTATATATTTTTTGGGGATATTTATTATAGCAAAAAGTAAAAAATATTGCATTTTTTTTTCAAAATTGCCACTCTATTTTTGTTTATAGCACAAAAAATAAAAACCGCAGGGGCGATCAAATACCACCAAAAGAAAGCTCTATTTGTGGGGAAAAAAAAGGACGCCAATTTTGTTTGGGAGCCACGTCGCACGACTGCGCAATTGTCAGTTAAAGCGACGCAGTGCCGAATCGCAAAAAGGGGCCTGGTTCTTTGGCTGCAAATTGGTCCGGGGCTGAAGTGGTTAAAGGTACCCTATATTTTTGACCTGAAAAGACAAAAATATGATGGAAAACGATGAAAAAACATAAAAAAAATAGTTTAAAATGTTTTAATTACTTGCGATGATTCATAGACCATATATAGCCCTTGATGCAATGCAATACACCACTAGCATTGCTGTATACAAATTGGAATTTGACCAATATGTTCAGATTTGACCAAGATGACCCCACCATTGAGATTGACCCCCAACTTGATATATTATAAAAAATGAAATTAACATTCAAATTTGCATAAAATAGACAAAATATTTTTTTTAACGCTTGCCGACCGCCTCACGCTCATATACGTCGGCTGAAGGGCTCGTACAGGCAGAATCCCGTACCTGTTACCTGTATTAAGAGGCGGCCAGCGTGCGCCCGTGGCAAGCTCCGTGAGTCGGGTCGCGGGTCCCGCGGACTTGATCGCCGCAGGGATACCCGCGATCGCCTCACAGGGAGGAAGAACGGGGAGATGCTAATGTAAACAAGCATCTCCCTGTTCTGCCTAATGACAGTGTCACTGATCTCTGCTCCCTGTGATCAGAGCAGAGAGCAGTGACGTGTCACACACAGTCACGCCCCCCCCACAGTTATAAACACGCCCCTAGGACACTCCAAATCCCGACTCTGCCACCTAGTTGTTAACCCCTTCACTGCCAGTGTCATTTACACAGGGATCAGTGCATTTGTATAGCACTGATTGCTGTATAAATGCCAATGGTCCCAAAAATGTGTCAAAAATGTCCGATGTGTCCGCCATAATGTTGCAGTCACGATAAAAATCGTTGATCGCCACCATTAAAAAAATAAAAAAATATTAATAAAAATGCCATAAAACTATCCCCTTTTTTTTAAATGCTATAACTTTTGTGATTTTTTTTTACCAAAAATATGTAAAAGAATACATATTGGCCTAAACTGAGGAAAAAAATATTTTTTTTATATATTTTCGGGGGATATTTATTATAGCAAAATGTAAAAAATAATGTATTTTTTTCAAAATTGTCGCTCTTTTTTTGTTTATAGCGCAAAAAATAAAAACTACAGGGGTGATCAAATACCCCCAAAAGAAAGATCTATTTGTTGCAAAAAAAAAAAAGGACGTCAATTTTGTTTGGGAGCCACGTCGCACAACCGCGCAATTGTCAGTTAAATTGACGCAGTGCCGAATCGCAAAAAGTGCTCTGGTCAGGAAGGGGGTAAATTCTTCCGGGGCTGAAGTGGTTAAAAGATTTAAAAAACTAAAATAATACCATATCCAGCTGAAAAAAAATCCAATAAATATATTAACCAATTTAATATTTAATTATTAAAAATATTAAAAAAATGTGCCCATTTTTTTTTTATATATTATAAAAAAATGTAATTAACGTTTTAATTTGCATAAAATAGACAAAAGATTTTTTTTTTTCCAAAAAATAAAGGAAAAATTATACATCTGTACACATTATATATATATATATATATATATATAGCTCTCCTCCTTGTAGGATGGAGACTACTGATCGATTGATTCCATGCGAAAAGAGCGGATCTTCAGGAACCGGTTTAGATCTTTGAGATCTAGAATGGGTCTGACATCTCCATTTGGTTTTGGCACCGTGAAAAGGTTTGAATAAAACCCCAACCCCTACTCTTCCATGGGGACCACCATGATCACTTTTTGTGACAAAAGTCGGTCTAACGCTTGAAAGAGAGACTTCTTTTTCTTTGGATCTTTGGGAACATTTGACCTGAGGAAACGAGGAGATGTGAATTCTCTGAACTCTAGTTCTTAACCTAGAGTTATTGTGGAGACCATCCATCTGTCTCCAAATTCTTCCTGCCAGACTCTTGAGAACTGCAGAAGTCTTCCCCACACTCGAACGAGCGGGGGCGCCCCTTCATAAAGAGGCTTTAGCGTTCTGTCTTGCAGGTTTCCTCTCCAGGACTTCTTTTGTCCCTGGGGTTAACCCTGAGGTTTACCTCTGGAACCTGACTGTGGAGGCCATCGCAACTGCCTGGAGGCTGATGCCCCTGGCACTGGAGAAAGAGCCAGTTTAAATGAGGGACGTTTACACCTTTTCTTAACTGGCAAAATGGTACTTTTCCCACTTGATATCTTTTGGATATATTTATCCAAATCATCCCCAAACAGCCTTTCACTGCGGAAAGGAAAACCAGCCAGAAGCTTTTTGCATGGTGCTTTGGCTGACCAATTTTTCAACCGTAAGATTCTACGCATATGCACCAACCCAAGCGTAAGGCGAGAGGTCTGAACAATAGAATCTCTGATTGCGTTAATTGCAAAACACAAAGCCACTGGCAGCTCGGCTAAATCCTGGACCTGCTGTTCAGGGAAAACTTTGAGCACCTGTTTAAAATGGTCTCTCAAGGATTGACATACCCCAATTGCCACCACTGCAGGTTGAGGCACTGAACCCGCCAATAAGAAAATGGAAAATTGTATCAAATACTTACCGTAATTTTCCTTTCCTGACGCCAAACCATGGCAGCATACTAGTGATAGAGCTCCGCCTCTTGACCACTCCCTCAGGACCAGTGAATAGCATAAATATAAGGCCTAGTTAGGCCCCACCCCATTCTCTGTAATTAGCTACATACCGAAACGTATAAGGGTGGGACCATATGCTGCCATGGTTTGGCGTCAGGAAAGGAAAATTACGGTAAGTATTTGATACAATTTTCCATTTTCCTGACGCCAACATGGCAGCATACTAGTGATAAATAACTAGCTGACAGGGTGGGATCTACTTGTCAAACCAATCTTCTAATTAGGATGAGACAGAGGACTGAATAGTCCTTCCTACAAAGTCCCCTGATGACAAGACCCCCGAGTCTATTCCGTCAAGTTTGAGTAGGAATGTTGGAGCGACCCTGTACCCCTGTACAGATGGACACCATAGATTCTCTTGAATGTGTTGCCTATGAGGCTTTAACCGCTCTGGCGCCGCTGACGGAAGCTCATGACCTCTATCCTATACACAACCAAGCCTGCTAGGATCTAGGTAGTAACCTCTTTCCCTTGATGATTCCCAACTGGAATGACAAAAGGTTTATTTAGATGACCTGATAGGGAAAATTGTGGAGAGATACTCCTTTAAAGTTCTGAAAATGAACAGTACGTGTGACTTTCCTGTGTGATGTTCTGGAAAGTTAGGCAATGTCCAGCTGTCTGTTAAATAGCAGTCTGTTGCTATGTTTGATGCAGAATGATCTACAAGATCCAACTCTACTCTTTCTGGAAAGAAAGGTATATATTATAATTTTATCTTTATTTTTATTTTCTTTATTTTTTTACTTTGAAGCTCCAAGAGCTTGAATTTCTGATAACCTTCTGCTTAAAGTTCTTGTGATTGATACTGCTTTGTAAGTGATGGCTAAATGGATAAACTGATACGAGATCCAGCAACTGCAATAGATCTTTTCTTCCTTGGTGACCGACTCCTCACGACTGCCCTCAAAAGTTGTGCAAACTGAAGGATTCTTGGTCCTTTCAAATGTGTTATTGCCAATATAGCCCACACTCGTGAGCTATGTGAGGATAGGCTAAGGCCTGGAGGAAGAATACAACAGCTGACACTGGAAGGGCAGTAGGATCAATGTCTCGCCCTACCAAGAAAAAAAGCAAACTTGTTCCAGAATTAGACCTAGATGTTGTAAGTAGAATGTCTTCTCACACACAACAAAAGTAGAGATCACTCTGGAGTGAAACTGGAGCAACCGGAGTTGCCCATCCTCCCCCTTTAGTGCCCCTTCTTGCAGCCCCAGTCTGCGCATGTTATAGAGGGGAAATGTCTTCTGTATCCTGAAATGAATGGCCAGGGAAAACCTAGGGCCTCCTGGTCAATATGGAGAACTGGCTATGACAAATATGTTCTCCCTGGACAGCCTCAAGGGAAATCTCATTTACGGGAAATGTTGGGGAAAATATACAGGTTAGATTGCAGACCCAGGGAGAGACCAGAGCATCTGCCCCTTGCGCCTTGGAGGAGGCCTGAGGAGGTCTGTCTGTGGTAGGCCCCACCTGTGGGCCAGCTGAGAGAAAACCTTGGATGTAGACCCAGGGGTGGTGCAAGAGTTTTTGACACCCTAGGCAAAACCTACTTTTTTCACCACCATTGGCTCCACCCCCTTTACACTGTCCATGTGACAGAAGTCGGCGCTATACAGAAAGCATCGGCTCTGCTTCCTCTAGCGCTGGCTCCAGTGCTGCGCCTCTAATTACACTACCGGTCAGACTTAGTTGCATTCTGCATTCAAACTAGGCTGCCTAGTTTGCCTAGTGGTAGCACCGGCCCTGTGTAGACCCACTCGTGCTCTGGGAAGCTTGTATTCGTTCAAAAGAAAAATATGCTGGGAGGTAAACTGCTTCCTGAAATTTTGCTGGTGATCTTCTGCCCCAGGTGTTATGGGTTTCACCTCTCCCAATAGCATATTGCTGCAAGTTTCATACTGGAGCTGAATATAGGCGACTGCTGCCCTGTTGCTAAACTGCGGGGAGATTGGTCCTCCTTGACTCTGTGTAGTGAGGCCAAAGTGCTTAAAAGGGCTGTTTGGGCTGTTTGAACCCCCAAAGATTATCCTCCTTGGCTGGGAAGCTCTAATTGCCTTGACTGAAAGTCCCTCGCAATGCATCTTCCCGGCTGTCTTGCAGACATGATTTGTAGCAATTCTCCAGTCTAAAAGGTCCTAACGGACCGAGACTTCCTCAAGGTCTTTCCATCACCGCTGAGCGCTACTCATACTGAGTAACACTTATTAACTGTGTTCTATCCTGTTTCCTCCCTTGCACTAAGAATTCTAGATGCAATTTGCGCAGGTGCCTATGCACCCCAGGAATCATCTATATGCATGATGACGTTGTGCCCAGATGACTGAGGCACTGAGAAGCCATCAAACAAGCGGAAGTATTCATCCTCAGAAATCTATTCCTGACTATCACCACTTCCTCTGATTGAAATAAAACAGAGGAACTAGCAGAGCACCCCCAGGTACACCAACCATTGGGATGGAGAAAGTTGGCTTTGTTTTCCCTCTAAGGTGTGAGGCTGATGATCCAGCAACAGCCTCCAGCCATGTGGTTATACTGTTTAATGGACTCCGTCTTAAAGAACTCAAAGAGGGCTCCACAGGGTTCAACCTCTTCCAATCTGCAACTGGACACTAACCAACATCTCCTGCGAACCCCAAACAGGATTGGGTAGAAAACGTGCAAACCCTCTTGGGTCTGAGGTGTCTGTAAGCAATGTAGCAGTCCACCCACTGTTGTGGTGGACTTGGCAGCTTCGTGGAAGAGAGGAGCAGTGAGGAATCTCCCGAAGTGACCATGAGTGTCTGATACCTTCATCCAACATGCCGTCCAGAAACCAGTGAAACGTGCCTTCTAGGTCTTACCTTAAGAGTCTGGGCATGCACATGTGTGACTGGCTCACCTATCCCCCCAGAAGTCTGCACCAAGAGACAAGCCAGACCCTCGGCATCCACCGCCACAAAAATCGAATTTTTGGCAATACACTTCTAATAGGAAAACATATCTAAAGGGATGCAGACCCTGACACTCTCCCCAGAATCCTGCAGGTGCAGCAGCTGGTCGACAACCATTAAACCACTCCCATTAGACTCACCCAGCACATGGGCTGGTTATTGCTAGTCTGCCAGCATCTGCAGATGTTACAGTATGTAGGAGCAGGTTGACCATTAACTTGTTCAGAGTATACAGTTTCGACATCCTGTTTATACGGGCAATACGCAGCCCAGGGTCTCAACCATATGGCCTCCCTAGCCGCAAAAGTGCTCTTTCAGTGGCTATGCAAGCAACTAGGAGGGACTTCCTGGTCAGCCTCCATATTTTGAATAGCAGACTGCTGCATCTGTAATAAATGTAACAATGACCCAGGCCCCCTTCCGTCCAATGAGAACCTCCAGAGCCATGAGTTGTCAACATCCCTCCACATAGAGTGGGTTGTAAGGCATAGTAGGTGCAGAGCATGTCTTTGGATTGTGTTGAGAAACCCACACAGGGAGAAGAAATAAACATCAAAACAAGTATTAGCATGTTGGGGAATTGAACCAGCAACCCCAGTGATACTAGACAGAATTGACACCCACTTAGCCAGCAGGCAGCCTCTGCAAAGTAGATTCATGGGCACCAGACACCTGTGCCACCTGTCCAGGATTCACCCGGACAGTTCAGATTTTGAATCATGCATCAGGGTTTCAGTCCACCTGAGACCCGGACATATTACCCAGACCTGGCTGTGGCTCCCCAAGTAACCGAGATAGTCATATACAAAACTGTTGCTGTTGTAGGCGGCTGTTTAGCCTCACTGAAAGGTGATGATGTCAGCAAGTGCAATTTGGCCACTAGAGCGCTCTGTGCATTACATTACAATCCAAAGACATGCAGGTAGGTTAATTGGCTTCTGTCCAAAAAATGGCCCTAGTATATGAATGGGGACCTTGTGGGCTTCTTAAAGGGTAGGGACCGATGTAAGTGTGCAATGTACAGGGATAGGGACAATTGTAGACACTCACTCAGGTTGAACTGGATGGACTGATGTCTTTATTCAACCTTACTAACTATGAATTACTACTCTCCTTGGGGCACCCAAATTTGTCTGTGCAACGCCAACCCGGCAGACTCCCAGACTTCTACAGGACAGCCACGCAGGGAAAAGCATCCAGCAAGATGCCACATCTGCATGTGTACAAGTACGCTGTCTCCTATGGCAACAGTCTCCAACAGTTTCCAATACAAGTGTAACAGTTGCTCCAGGTAATTAAGGCAAGTCCAAAACAGAATCTTGTGCCAATCTTATCAATAATAAAGACATTTGGCATTACCTGTTAGCTGCATACTTCTCCAGGCAGCGTCTACTCACCAGCCTTCTGGGCATAGATACTGCGCCACAGGCCCTGCAGACATCTTGCTGGGGCGCTGGCTCTGGGGAAGAGGAGCAAAGACGTCTTCCTTGGAGCTCTTCTACTGAGTGGGAGCGCCATCCAGGCTATGCTCCTCTGAAGAACGTCCGTCTTGCCTTGGCCCGGCCATCTTGAGAGCGTGGGCGTGCGGGGCTGAAGCAAATCAAAGCCAATCCGCATGAGAGGGCACTCTTTTTCCTGAAAACTTACCAATATGGTGGTCCCCACCCTAGTTGTTGAGGGTCTTTATATGAGCGGTAACTGACTCTTTATCTGTGGAGAAATGGGACGGCCAGCTGAGGTGAGGATAGCTGAAAAGCGACAGAAGGATCAGGAGTAGATATAGCAGAAAGGATTCCACTTTCCCCTTTTTTTTATTTATCTACATATACTTACATATGTACACATATACAAACATACCTACACACATATATTGCAGAGGGTCAGTCTGGGGCTGGTTAGGAAAGGGTTAATTAAAGAGGGTAGGAATCTTCAGCCCTGATTACTGTCAGCTGAGCTGAAGATGTCAGAGGAGTTGTGTGTTTGGAGAGAGAGAGACACAAAGCAGCAGTCAGTGTAATGATCAATTTGTTGGGGTAAGTAAAAACATATATTAAAAAAAAAACTGTATCTCAGACTAGAGCCATGCACTTTGTCTATATATCAGCCTGTTGGTTAACCACTTCAATACCAGACACTTAGACACCTTCCCGCCCAAGCCAATTTTCAGCTTTCAGCGATGTCGCAATTTGAATGACAATTGCGCGGTCATGCTACACTGTACCCAAACAAATTTTTTATCATTTTGTTCCAACAAATAGAGCTTTCTTTTGGTGGTATTTGATCACCTCTGCGATTTTTATTTTTTGCGCAACAAACAAAAAAAGACCAAAAATTTTGCAAAAAAACAAGTTTTTCTTTGTCACTGTTAATTTTTTTTGTAAATAAGTGCGTTTTCTTCTTCAATGACGGGCACTGATAAGGCGGCACTAATGGGCACTGATGGGCACCGATGAGGTGGCACCAATTAGGGGGCACCGATGAGGTGGCACTGATGATGGGCACTGATAGGCGGCACTGATGGGCACTGATAGGTGGCACTGATGGGCATTGATAGGTGGCACTGGTATGCGGCACTGATGGGCACTCAGGTGGCACTGATGGGCACTCATAGGCGGCACTGACGGGTACTTATGGGTGGCACTGATGCACACATATAGGTGGCACTGATAGGTGGCATGCATGGGCACTGATAGGTGGCATGCATGGGCACTGATAGGTGGCATGGATGGGCACTGATAGGTGGGCATGGGTGGGCACGGATGGGCACTGATAGGTGGCACTGATGGACGCTGATGAGTGGCACTGATAACACTTATGGGTGGCATTGCTGGGAATCCTTTTTTTTTTTACTTTTTTTTTTTTTTTTTAATATGATGTGCCAATCAGTGCCCATCTGTGGGCACTGATTGGCATATTTTTGATTTTTTTTTTTTTTAACATGTGGATGGCCATGGGGGATGTACCTGGCCATCCACATGCTGGGGGCTTCCCTGGTGGCTTCCCTAGTGGTCTAGTGTGGGCATCTGAGGGGGGGCTGCGCTGATAAACAATCAGCGCAGACCCCCCCTGTCAGGAGAGCCGCCGATCGGCTCCCTCTACTCGCGTCTGTCAGACGCGAGTGAGGAAAAGCCGATCAACGGCTCTTCCTGTGTACATCGTGATCAGCCGTGATTGGACACGGCTGATCACGTGGTAAAGAGCCTCCGCCGGAGGCTCTTTACCGAGATCAGTGTAGCGGTGTGTCAGACTGACACACCGCTCCACCGATCGCCGCGATGCGCGCCCCCACGGGCGCGCGGCGGCTGTTATCCTGAAGGACGTCATATGACGCCCAGTCAGGATAACGAAGCCATTTACTATTGACCGGGCGGGAAGTGGTTAAAGAGACTGAACCTTTCCTATCTCTGCACCTGTGTGACAAGACAAGCCTGTCTTTTTCTTCTGTTTGTTTTGCTGAATAAAGCCATTTTTATTTTACTGAACTGGCCTTTCACCCCTCTGATCCCCCACAATACATACATGTATTTACATAGACCCCCACACATATGCATAACCACACATCCACATACAATTTTTTTTTTTTTTTTTTTTAAACGTGTATATACATATACACACACCCATATCACATATACATACATACCTACCTATACACACACATGCAACACCTGCATAGGACAGCAGGGAATGGGAAAGGTAATGAAGGAGACATAAGGGGCTAAGAGAGAGATAAAGCATAGCTGGCCCCCCATATTCCACAAGTGCTGCAGTTATCAATTTTAAAAGCAGATTTCGTTCCTAAAGAGGAAACACTGCAGGGACCCCAATAAGACCCAGAGAAGGGGTTCCCAGGCTTTTTAGCGCATGTTAGCAGCCCGAGCGCTGGGACTTCATACTGGGAGAGGCTTGAACCCAGCCGGATGCTGCACAGAGGCAGAGGGGGGGACATAGTACTGCTTACTCTTCACTGATGCGTTGAGGTATGAGGAAAAAAAGAAGAAGAGGAATGGGGTGGGGCCTAACTAGGCCTTATATTTATGCTATTCACTGGTCCTGAGGGAGTGGTCAAGAGGCGGAGCTCTATCACTAGTATGCTGCCATGTTGGCGTCAGGAAAATGTTTTTAACAGGAATTCCAATTTTTTATCAGTTGGATCCCTAAGCATTTGTGCATTGTCAACCGGACTAGTCAAGCTTTTATTCACAGAGGATATAGCAGCGTCAATTGCTGGTATACTCCACATCATAGAAAAATTTTCCTCCAGAGGATAAAGTGTTGAAAACTTTTTAGGGGGGAAAAAATGCTTATCTGGGTGATCCCACTCAGAATACATAATCTTTTCCAGCAACGAATGGACAGGAAAGGCACGCAAAGCCTGAGGAGGTTTTAGTGAACCCAAACAAGAAGTGAGCTTTGCAACTGACTCAGTTAAGGGTAGCTTAAATGTGGAGTGGACCATTTCAGTAAGGCCCCTTTCACACTGGGGCAGTGCGGGTGTTGGCGGTAAAGCAACGCTATTTTTAGCACTGCTTTACCGTAGTTTTAGCGGCGCTATTCGGCCACTAGCGGGGCGGTTTTAACCCCACTAGCAGCCGAAAAAGGGTTAAAATCGCCCCCGCAAAGAGCCACTTTGCTGACGGTATAGCCGCGCTGCCCCATTGATTTCAATGGGTAGGAGCGGTTAGGACTTTTTTTACCGTCCTGCTAGCGCACCGCTCCTGTGTGAAAGCACTCGGGCTTTAACACTGGAGTGAAAGGAGACGCTTTTTTCAGGTGCTATACAGGCGCTATTTTTAGCACTGTAGCGCCTGAAAAACAACTCTGTGTGAAAGGGGCCTAAGAGAATGCACCAGCAATTTTTCAGCTTGTGAAGCTGAAGAAGGTCCTTCCCCACTTGATCCCTCGTATCCCTCTGCACAAATGCAGAGGTACTACCAAAATGCACCCACTGCTGAGGAAATAGCCCAGCAACTGCCGCTGCTATTAATGCTCAGCCTGATGCTAAGTAAATGTGCCATGGGAATGCCTGTGTCACCAACACTCACATGTCCCCGTCTGCTTTGTGTCCCTCCGACAGCTGAATGCACCTGAAAAAAGGTGCACTCTATAGCTTACACAGCCCGCGTTTGTCAACGTCTGAGGCCGCTAAGCCCCCCCTTCTCCATCTTCCCACCACGCCCCTCCCCCACTTTTTAAAAAAAAAGATTGTTTTCCCACGTGAGCGAGTCTCTAATCTGACCGGATTGCATGTGGAGGAGGGGCTGGGGTGGAGGAGAGCTGATGGACGGAGAACCACCGTTATGGCAGCGGGAGCGGCGCGGCATACTGCTGACTGGCCCATGCTACTTCTGCCTCCTGGAGAGAAACTGTCCAGGTAGGGGACATTTTAAAAGAAAAAACCCCCTTCCCACATCTTACTTGGGCTTGGGCTGGAGGAAGCATGTAGCTTGTATTGACACAGAGCGAGACTGACAAGCATGGAACAGGTACGTGCTCTTGACAGCCCCTGGTGGGGACTTTAGGCATGACAACATTTACTTTTAAAGGAGAAAACCCACAAGAATTAGAAAAATTCCTTAGGAATCTACACTTACCTTATCCAGCTGCAGGGTTCTGTGGTAAGCAGACAGACCCAATCTTCATCACTCATGGTGGGCTCCGTTTAAAAAACCTTCAGGGACCCTTTTTATCGGGGGTTCCACACCCCTGGACCTATAAAGCACCCCGCCAGGAAATATGGCTGAAAAAAACAAAGCACTGAATACCGGGGTTCAGCTCTCTAAAAAGAGAAGCATTACAGGCAAAACCTTGTTTCTTCCGCCACGAGGCCCGGGTACCATTCAATTCGGCCTGAAAAGACACTTTGAGTGGATCGGGTTACATGGCTAGCCCCAGCAAAGATTTCTCCAGCAGGGCTCAGCACAGCACATCTTTACTCGGAACCAACACCTAAGACACTGGCGAAAAAACTGAGGTACTCCCGGTAAGGGGAGGGGTTATATGGGGAGTGGAACTTCCTGTCTGTGTGCCAGTGTCCATCACTTGAAGGTGCCATATAACCCATACAGTAATAACTGTGGCTCTGTGTCCCGTGATGTACGATAAAGAAACTTAGGCTGGGTTCACATATCACTTGTGTGATCCCAGATATTGCATGTGATTCGCACCGCATTCCTGTGCAGATCACATGCAATGTCTGTTCGATTCAAATTTAGCCATCCAAATTGTATGGATGAAATCGCATCGCATTCGCACCAAAATAATTTTTTGGTCCACACTGGAATCAGATCGCATGGGTGTTCACACCTATGCGATCTGTGATGCGATTCCTGCACCATTTCACAGTTCGCACTGCGATCTGTGAACTAATCTGGGGGTGTAATTAACTTTACATTGACACCCGTTCGGGTCAGCGTTTTTTTATGTTTTTTTTTTTTTTAAATTAAAAACGGCTGCTGAACACGACTGTTCCTGTACAGGGACACAGCTGAATGACAAGTAAACATAGGGAAAGAGGTTACCCGGTGACGTAACTGGGTGACCCAGCCCCCATGTCTACCTCTCATTGGGTGAGTTGTTGCAAAAATTTGGAATTTGTTAGAAAATTAATAAACAAAACTAAATGAATTCCGGAAAAAAAATTAACAAAATGAAAAACTAGCACAGACTTATGACAGTCTTCCAGTTATAGAACTTTTCAAAACATTGCAGGACTTTCCTAGATTTTCCAAAATTGGCATTCAATATCCAGTAAAATGGGCAACAGTGGGTTTAAAGTACAAGAAGGAACATGAAGTATCCTTTCCACTTTTCTCTTTCTAATCTTTCATCAAAATCTTAACCAGAGCCAAGAATGATTCAAGTTTTTCCTGTCATCAACTGGAGCATCTCCAGTTCCCCAACTACAGGAAAAGAAAACCTCACCGCTAAAATACAGACACCAAAAACATTATCTCTGTAGCACCCTCTACCTTAGGTAGGTAGGTGCTAGGTTTTTGTAAGCTGCCAGCGCAGGTAAATTTAGGCAGGCCTATGCTGTGAGCTAGGCCTGTTTGTTTTGATTTGGGGGAAGTGGGGAGTGGTTTATTATAGCAGTAGCTGACTGACATGTGCTTCAGCTCTTGGGCGCCTCCTCAGTTTCCAGGGAGAAGGTCCTGGAAAGGAGGCAGGGCAGAGAGCTGGAGTGACATGGGGTAGATGTGGGAGCCCTGACCAGTCCCCAACTAGGATTGGCAGGGTGCAGGCCTCCTATATATACACCCATGGTCAGCCTGCTGGGGGAGGAGTTGTCGGCTGGGAGAACTGGATGATGGAGTGTTAGACTGTTGTGTCTGAGAGAACACCCTTTCTGGGGGGCGGGGGTGTACCTCAGGCAGGGAGCTCAGGAGCTGGTAGGGAGCCTCTCTTTACACAGTGATAGAGAGGTGTCCTGGAACAGGAGCTGGAAGAGACAGTTGGGAGCATGTCTGGAGAAAGTCATTCAGGAGGGATCCATGCCAGGTGTCGGTGAGTGAGAGGCACAGTGGAAAGCTCTGGAAGAGACATGCCAGGAGTTGGAAGAGTTGGATGTAGAGCCAGAGGGAGAGACTGTGGTTGTTGTGTCTCAAGTCGCTGCAGCCAGGAGGGTGGGCAGAATTTGCAATTGGACTTGCTGGGATCAGTAGTCCATCAAGTACATTTATTCTTCTCAATCAAATTAGTTGATACCACAAAGGGGTACTGCAGACCCCTGCCTGCAAAGTGCTATCAAGAAAAGACATTAGGACTTAATCAGAGTGAGGCCTAGTCAAATGCTAATGGTGTGACAGGAGGCAAAATTTGGACAGTGAAGCAAATGTCGCAAAGTAGTGTGCTGGAGGAAAGGTGAAGTTAGTGCTCTAAAGTAGTGTGCTGGAGGAGAGGTGAAGTTAGTGCTCTAAAGTAGTGTGCTGGAGGAAGTGTGCTGAGGAAAAGACTCAAATTTAGAGTCAACCATCTTTAAATTCCATAAAGAACTATTCATATTATGGGCATTTCATGTCCCTTTTCCCCAACCAAGTTAATCCCCTAATAAAAACAACAAAAACAAGCAACAGACTGTTCATTGACTGAGGAAGTGTGCCTAATGGATGTCCTACCAGCAGGGTAAAATGTGTGGATGCTGTAACACGTAACAACCCCATGGGGGCACCGCTACACCTGTTAGAAAGACATGATCTACCCCTACAATTGGTGGCAACAGTGAAAAAAAGGCAAGAAGACCCAAACGCCTACTGTATCATTCACAACAATCCACCACCTTTCTTAAAGTGCTGTTTGCCCATGGGAATACCCTTTGAAGAAAGCAAGACGTTTCTTAGGAACCATGATATTTGCTTCAGATGTTGCACATCTACAGAGCACTTTGTTAGAGACTGCAAGACTAAGGTAGGTGGTCAGAATGCAACAGCGAGACCCCTTTAAACAGGACTCTGCTATATCTACTGAAGTTCTTACATCCATGTCAGATCATGGTGGGGTGAACCATTAACAATAAATTCCAAAATGGTTATATCTAAATATAATGGGTTATATCAAAGGAAATTCAGAAAAAAAAAACATTGTCAAATTATTTTTGCTCAAGGTGTTTCCTTCAGGGCACCCAAAGAGGCTGTCAGGATGTATGCCATTTTAGGCTGGATTTACACTCTCTATGGAGCCAGTTCACACATCTCCAGAGCGGGTCCGGTACAAATTGCACAGGAGTCCTGTGCATCTTCTGGTCCGTTTCAGGTCCGAATTCAGCCAAAAATTTGTGCTGAAATCGGAACTGAAACAGTGAATGGGGATGCACCAGACCCCTACTGTGATCCGCTCTGTGCTGCTGTGTAAACCCAGCCTAAGATGATCAAAGCAGTCATTCATTTGCAATTTCAGAGTTCTTTAACCACTTGCTTACTGTGCACTTAAACACCCTTCCTGCCCAGACCAATTTTCAGCTTTCAGCGCTCTCGCACTTTCAGTGACAATTGCGCGGTCATGCAATGCTGTAACCAAATGAATTTTTTATCATTTTGTTCGCACAAATAGAGCTTTAGTTTGGTGGTATTTATTCACGACTCCGTTTTTTCTTTTTTGCGATATAAGCGAAAACATAGCGGAAATTTTGAAAAAAAACAATATTTTCTCCTTTCTTTTTTAAAAGAAATCCAATAAAATCAAATTTTGTCATAAATTTAAGCCAAAATGTATTCTGCTACATGTTTTTAGTAAAAAAAATTCCGTTAAGTGTATAATAATTGGTTCGCGTGATCACGGACATATGTACGCAAATAATCATGTACAGTGGTGTGAAAAAGTGTTTGCCCCCTTCCTCATTTCCTGATCCTTTGCATGTTTGTCACACTTAAGTGTTTCGGAACATCAAACCAATTTAAACAATAGTCAAGGACAACACAAGTAAACACAAAATGCAATTTGTAAATGAAGGTGTTTATTATTAAAGGTGAAAAAAAATCCAAACCATCATGGCCCTGTGTGAAAAAGTGATTGCCCCCCTTGTTAAAACATACTATAACTGTGGTTGTCCACACCTGAGTTCAATTTCTCTAGCCACACCCAGGCCTGATTATTGCCACACCTGTTCACAATCAAGGCATCACTTAAATAGGAGCTGCTTGACACAGTAAGGTCCACCAGAAGATCCTTAAAAGCTACACATCATGCCGAGACCCAAAGAAATTCAGGAACAATTGAGAAAGAAAGTAATTGAGATCTATCAGTCTGGAAAGGGTTATAAAGCCATTTCCAAAGCTTTGGGAATCCAGCGAACCACAGTGAGAGCCATTATCCACAAATGGCGAAGACATGGAACAGTGGTGAACCTTCCCAGGAGTGGCCGGCCGCCCAAAATTACCCCAAGAGCGCAGCGACGACTCATCCAAGAGGTCACAAAAGACCCCACAACAACGTCCAAGGAACTGCAGGCCTCACTTGCCTCAGTTAAGGTCAGCGTTCATGCCTCCACCATCAGGAAAAGACTGGGCAAAAATGGCCTGCATGGCAGAGTTCCAAGGAGGAAAACCACTGCTGAGCAAAAAGAACATCAAAGCTCGTCTCAATTTCTCCACAACACATCTTGATGATCCCCAAGACTTTTGGGACAACATTCTGTGGACCGATGAGACAAAAGTGGAACTCTTTGGAAGGTGTGTGTCCAAGTATATCTGGCGTAGAAGGAACACTGCATTTCAGAAAAAGAACATTATACCAACAGTAAAATATGGTGGTGGTAGTGTGATGGTCTGGGGCTGTTTTGCTGCTTCAGGACCTGGAAGACTTGCCGTGATAAAAGGAACTATGAATTCTGCTGTCTACCAAGAGATCCTGAAGGAGAATGTCCGACCATCTGTTCGTGTACTCAAGCTGAAACGAACTTGGGTTCTGCAGCAGGACAATGATCCTAAACACACCAGCAAGTCCACCACCGAATGGCTGAAGAAAAACAAAATGAAGACTTTGGAGTGGCCTAGCCAAAGTCCTGACCTGAATCCTATTGAGAAGTTGTGGTATGACCTTAAAAAGGCCGTTCATGCTCGAAAACCCTCTAATGTAACTGAATTAGGACAATTCTGCAAAGATGAGTGGGCCAAAATTCCTCCAGGATGCTGTAAAAGCCTCATTGCACGTTATCGCAAACGCTTGGTTGCAGTTGTTGCTGCTAAGGGTGGCCCAACCAGTTATTAGGTTTAGGGGGCAATCACTTTTTCACACAGGGCCATGATAGTTTGGATTTTTTTTCACCTTTAATAATAAACACCTTCATTTACAAATTGCATTTTGTGTTTATTTGTGTTGTCCTTGACTATTGTTTAAATTGGTTTGATGTTCCGAAACACTTAAGTGTGACAAACATGCAAAGGAACAGGAAATGAGGAAGGGGGCAAACACTTTTTCACACCACTGTACATATGTGTGCAGGTGATCACGGACATATGTGTGCAGATAATCATTGGCACATGTTATTTTACTGGGACATATGTGAGGGACATGTGTTTTTATTATTTGGGGACATGTGTTTTTATTTGGGGACATGTGTTTTTATTATTTGGGGACATGTGTGTTTTGGGGACTTGTGTGTTTTGGGGACATGTGTGGGGACATGTGTGTTTTACTGTGGGGACACTACTGGTCATCAGTGAGTAAAAAGCTGTAAAAAAAACAGCTAATACTCACTGATCACCAGCCGGCTGCAGCGATCCGCTCTCCTCTCCTCACCGACGACTTCCGTGTGAGGAGAGGAGAAGCCGATTGACTAGCAACCGGCTGTTTGTTTACATCACATGACAGCTGTGATTCGACACGGCCGTCATGTGATCAGGAGGGCCAATCACCGAGCCCTCCTGCCGATCCGAGATGCGTCGTGTCCGGGTGATACGGCCGCATCGGGATCGCGCCGCTGCGCGGGCACGCGCGCGCGATCCCTCTACTTCTGAGGGACGTTCCGGAACGTCCGATCAGAAGTAGACGGCTCCCACCCGGCCGTATATGTAAAGTGGCCAGGTGGGAAGTGGTTAATGTGTTTAATGTAAAGGAAGAAGTTTTGTGTTGCATGCTGCACAAGTGCTAGCACAGTAGAAACTATAGGAAGAACTGTCCCTGCCAAAAAATTCTTTATCTTAAAGCGGAGTACTGCTAAAATAAAAAAAATTCAAAGTCAGCAGCTACAAATACTGCGGCTGCTGACTTTTAATAATCGGACACTTACCTGTCCCAGGGTCCAGCGATACGGGGGAGCGAAAACCCGCTTGTCTCCCCCTCCTCTCTGCGCCCCCCGGCATTGTAAGTGTGGGCGCCCGGCTGTGTCTTCACAGCCGGGCACCCACTGCGCATGCGCGAGCCGCACTACACGCCTTGACTGGACGTGCAAACATCTGGGACCTGTGACGTGTCCCAGATGATTGCCGAGAGGGAGGGGGGAGAGGTGATCTCCCTTCCGGTGCCACACTGCGCCGGGAGGAAGTGGGAGCTGGGACCCTCTGAAAAGAAGGTACCGGCTCCCCCCCAAAAAAACTACATGGCAAATATGGCATGTCAGGGGGTCACCTCCCTTAAAGCGGAAGTTCCATTTTTGGGTGGAACTCCGCCTTAAACATAAAAGGAACAGTGAAAATCAAATATCTAATTATAGATAGGAAATCCCAACACCAGAAGATGTATTTCATGTATTCTTCAACAATTTTAATGCTTACATCCTACCAAACCTAGTTTGATTTTATACAAGAATTTAATACAAAAAAGTCAGACCTCTTTCACACTGAGGCAGTTTTCAGGCGTTTTAGTGCTAGAAATAGCACCTGAAATATGCCTCCCATGCCGCCCGAGTGCTTTCACACTGGGGCAGTGCACTTGCGGGACATTCGAAAAAGTCCTGCAAGCAGCATCTTTGGGGCGGTTTGGGAGCGCTGCGTAAAGTTCTGCTTAAACAGCGCTAAAGCGCATCTAACACGAGCGGCGCTTTAGCGCTGACGTTTGGGCGGACCCAGTGTGAAAGGCGTCTAAATGTTTGCTATAGGCAAATGCACTTGCTCCATCTTAGAATTTACTAAAATTGAAGCATCTGTGCATAGCTGATTAGTTGCTATGCAGCTGATTCAGATTCTGGCTGTTCCAATCTTGGTAAATTCCCCTATTTTACTGGATTGCCTTAGGCCCCATTCACACCTGAGCCACTTTGGAATCGTGGGCAGATTCAAAATTGCGCAAAAATTGTGTCAAAATGTGTGACGTGGGTTTGGGTGCCACTCATTCTTAATAGCACCCCAAAGATTTTGCCACGCAACAAAAGAATGCATAGCTCATTGTCCAAAAAAGCGCAGGAGCTTTTTTGTATGTAAGGCAGCCTATTCAAGCGAATGGGCTTCCCGATATGCAATGTATAGAAACCCAGCAATAACGCACAAAAGAACACAAGCGGGAGCATGCATTCCCGCTATGCAAAGCACGAATTGGGCCTTAGGCCCCATGCACACGAGACGCAGATGCAAACTCTGCTGAACGCGTGTTTTAAAAAGCAGAAACCTGCGTTTAAAAACGCGCGTTTTGCTGTGTTTTCATGCCGCGTTTAGACGCGTTTGCGTCTATAAGCATTTGTAAAGATAACATCATATAGACCCTCCCCAAGCTCAGAAAGCATGTATTATTAACTATTTCTGCCATTTTGATCAGAGTGAGCAGCAGCAGCAGAGAGAGCCGTTGTACACTTGCATTTGCCTCTCTTTCTGTGTTTTTTTTTTTTTAAATGGATCCCATATTGAATATATGTCAGGAAATGCTCCTGATGTTGCTCTTGATGCGGCAGCAACGTCGTCGCAAATTTGCATGAGAGGTCCAGAATCAGAGCTTGTCGATATTGGACCCATCCGTTGATGGCACAGCGAATGTCCTTTGGATATTTCACAAACATGTATGCATTTCACAAACATGTATGCATCAGTGAGTATATATGCTCTATGAACTCTAAACTAATTACGAAATTTTAAACCAATTTTTCTAGTATTTTTTATGGTTTACCATCATATTTCTGAGTTTTCTGCTCCAAAAAATTGGGTTCCTTTAAAAAGGCTTATAAACGCAAACGCGGCTAAACGCAGGTGCCTGCGTTTAGCCGCGTTTAGCTGCGTTTCGCGTCTGAAATGCAGAAAAGCAAAGTGTCTGAACGCATTTTTTTGCTTCTGGAAAAACGAGGTTAAACGCAACTGCATAAAAACGGGAAAAGACTAGACTGTGTACATGGACACATAGGATAACATTGCATGCGTTCAGGTGCAGTTGAAAAAAGTGTCCAACTGCCTCTGAACGCGCGTTTAACAGCGCCTCGTGTGCATGAGGCCTTAGACTCACCATACACATTACAATATACAATCAACTTTCGATTTACCAAAACAAGAACCCACTTAAAGCAGAGCTCCACCCAAAAGGGGAAGCTCCACTTGTTTGCACCCTGCCCCCCCCCCCCACTGCCACATTTGGAACTTTTTGGGAGGGAGACGAGGTGGGTTTTAAAGTTTGCACATCACAGGTCCCAGAAGACTACAGGGTCATTCACAAGTCACAGTGCAGTTCGGCCTCAAGGCTTCACTTTCTGTTATCTGTACTTGCTATGCCCGGAGCCTGCACCCGAAGTCGATTAAAGAATCGATTTGGGTGAGGACATGACAGGTAAGTGTCCTTTTATTAAAAGTCAGCAGCTACAGTATTTGTAGCTGCTGACTTTTTTGGGGGGAGCATGGAGCTCCTCTGTAAGGTGACCGTACACTATACAATCAGATCGTGCAAACTCCTTTAGCTCTACCAACAAATATGTAGTGCAATGGCCTGCCTGATTGCATACAGATTGATTAGATAGTCTGGGTGGATCCTTATATTACATCATTTGGTAGATCTTAAATTGATTGTGCAGAGTTTATACAGTCAGATTGTAATGTGTGTGGTGAGCTTTAGATCTACTATTGACTATGTATAGTGCGAGGGCTTGCTTGATATGATACAAACTGAATGGATTGTTTAGGTGTCTTTACCTATTTCATCGTTTTGGTAAATCTAAGGCACACAATCTGATATACAATCTGTTAGATCAACCTACCAATCTGTAATGCAAAGGCCTGCCTGACTGGATACAGATTGATTGGTTAGCTTAGGTAGGTCTTCGGCCCCACATGGCTTCTCGCAAACTGTAAACAGAACTTCTTATGGCTTTCTTTCAACAATGGCATTCTTCTTGCCACTCTTTCATAAAGGCCAGATTTGTGGAGTGTACAACTAATAGTTGTCCTGTGGACAGATTCTCCCACCTGAGCTGTGGATTTCTGCAGCTCCTCCAGAGTTACCATGGACCTCTTGGCTGGCTCTCTGATGAATGCTCTCCTTGCCCAGCCTGTCAGTTTAGGTGGACGGCCATGTCTTGGTAGGTTTGCAGTTGTGCCATACTCTTTCCATTTTCGGATGATGGATTGAACAGTTCTCCGTGATATGTTCAAAGCTTGGGATATTTTTTGTAACCTATCCTTGCTTTAATTTCCTGTTGTGTTCCGTGGCCTTCATAATGCTGTTTATTCACTAAGGTTCTCTAACAAACCTCTGAGGGCTTCACAGAACACCTGTATTTATACTGAGATTAAATTTCACACAGGTGGACTCACCTATTTACTAATTAGGTGACTTCTGATGGCAATTGGTTACACTAGATTTTAGTTAGGAGCAGGGCTGCTGTTAGAAATCACAGGGCCCCGTACAGCTTACCTGACAGGGCCCCCCTAAAAAATATCAAAACAATATTTTCGCTAAAAATACACAAAAATCATCATTAGTGGACACAAACACAACATAACTTACAAACTTATGGGGGGAACAGAAGGGTACAGTCGGGGGGGGGGGGGGGGGGGGCAGGATGGCACGGTACAGCAGTTAGGAGTGTACAGTACAGGGAGCCACAGAAGAAGTGGGATAGGAAGGTACAGTACGGAGGGGGGCAGGAGGGCACAGTACAGTGGTTAGGAGGGTACAGTACAGGGGAGGATAAGTGGACACAGTACAGGGGGCAGGACGGTACAGTATAGGGTACAGTGTAGGGGCAGTAACGTATTACACAGATATGGTCTCCTGAAGAAGAGCTGTGCAGGGAAGCTGACATCACAGATTCTGGCAGGGCTGGCACTGGGCTAAATCTACAAATGGAAGAGCAACTCCCCCTCTACTTTCCCCTCCAGAGTTTTTGGCTTTCTTCTGGTGCTTGCTCTGCAGGGGTTAAGGAAGAACTCCAAGGCGGAACATATTATTACTGCTGCTTGTGTGGGTGGGATGTATACTGTGCCAATCACATAGGATGAATAGGAGAAGAGGGTCAGCAGGGATTGGCGCAGTACACATCCCACCCACACAAGCAGCAGCAGTAATAGAATGCTCCACTTTGGGGTTCTTCCTTAACCTGAAAAAAAAAGGGGGGAATGGAGATGGGAACCATGGGGTAAGGGAGAACGAGGAGGGGGGTGGAGGTGGGTAGGGGATGGGTAGAGAAGAACTGGAGTGAGACAGGGGGAATTCTGGTCTGTATAGGGATAAAACAAGGATTAGATGGGGGTGGAGGGGACTGGAGAGGGATGGGCATGGGGAATACTGTTGGCTGGTGAGGAATAGCTACAGTATAATA
Organism: Lithobates sylvaticus; assembly: GCA_028564925.1. NCBI lineage: Eukaryota > Metazoa > Chordata > Amphibia > Anura > Ranidae > Lithobates > Lithobates sylvaticus. The sequence goes on along the minus strand of CM053027.1, from coordinate 205,685,557 downwards.
AAAGCAAATAGGATGTCTATCAGGGAGGTGTGTAGGGTGAGATTCCATTAACTATTAACCGCTTCCCGACCGCCTCATGTAGATATACGTCTACAGAATGGCGACCCGGTCGGGAGCTCCGTGACCCCGGCCGCGGGACCAGTGGACCCGATCGCCGCTGGTGTCCCGCGATCGGGCTACGGAGCTGAAGAACGGGGAGAGGTTTGTGTAAACAAACCTCTCCCCGCGCTTCCTACACTGACTGTCATTGATTGGCTGTTCCCGGTCATCGGGAAAAGCCGATCAATGACGTCAGACGTCAGCCCGCCCCCTAATGTAAAAAAAAAACACACGTCAGAGCCCATAACCCCTCCCCTCCCCACTAGTGGTTAACTCTTTCACTACAACTGTCATTTATACAGAAATCAATGCATTTAAATAGCATTGATTTCTGTATAAATGACAATGGTCCCAAAAATGTGTCAAAAATGTCTGATGTGTCCGCCTTAATGTCGCAGTCACAATAAAAATCGCTGATCGCCACCATTACTAGTAAAAAAAAATATTAATAAAAATGCTATAAAACTATCCCCTATTTTGTAAACGCTATAACTTTTGCGCAAACCAATCAATAATCGCTAATTGCGATTTTTTTTACCAAAAATATGTAGAAGAATACGTATCGGCCTAAACTGAGGAAAAAAAAATGTTTTTTTATATATTTTTTTTGGGGATATTTATTATAGCAAAAAGCAAAAAATATTGCATTTTTTTCAAAATTGTCGCTCTATTTTTGTTTATAGCGCAAATAGTAAAAATCGCAGGGGCGATCAAATACCACCAAAAGAAAGCTCTATTTGTGGGAAAAAAAGGATGCCAACTTTGTTTTGGAGCCACGTCGCACGACCGCGCAATTGTCAGTTAAAGCGATGCAGTGCTGAATCGCAAAAAGGGGCCTGGTCCTTTGGCTGCCAATTGGTCCGGGGCTGAAGTGGTTAAAGATTCAGTGTTGGGGGTGTGCAGGCTGGGGAATTCCAGCAAGTTATAGTGTTTGTGTATGTGGGGGGGGGGGGGGCATACACCTGTGTGAAGGTGGGGGGCATACACCTGTGGGAAGGTGGGGGGTGGTACCTGTGTGAAGGTGGGGGGCATACACCTGTGGGAAGGTGGGGGTGGTACCTGTGTGAAGGTGGGGGGCATACACCTGTGGGAAGGTGGGGGTGGTACCTGTGTGAAGGTGGGGGGCATACACCTGTGGGAAGGTGGGGGTGGTACCTGTGTGAAGGTGGGGGGCATACACCTGTGGGAAGGTGGGGGTGGTACCTGTGTGAAGGTGGGGGGCATACACCTGTGGGAAGGTGGGGGTGGTACCTGTGTGAAGGTGGGGGGCATACACCTGTGGGAAGGTGGGGGTGGTACCTGTGTGAAGGTGGGGGGCATACACCTGTGGGAAGGTGGGGGTGGTACCTGTGTGAAGGTGGGGGGCATACACCTGTGGGAAGGGGAAGTGTCTGCAGAGAAGAAGACTGGGAGGGGAGTGAGGGACTACTGTTTGTAAAGTGTCAGGAAAAGAATGTGTGGATGGCTGGAGACTAGGCTGGAAATTAGCAAGCAGCAAGGGCTAACATCTGGGAGAAGAGCAGTGTGACAGGCAGAGACTGATGGGTGACCTGTGTGAGGATGAAAGGAAAGCAGGACTAGATAGTGACCAGGCTGAGGTGGGGAGGAAGATGCCGGGAGGGAGAGAGACATTAGGGCAGCTGGACACAAGATACATTACAGCACTGACCTGTAGAAAAGAGCCAGCCAAAGCGAGGGGAACTTGTAACAAGAGGACCGCAGGGAGCAGTGGGAGGAAACTTCTAGGCCCCCCCCCATGCACCAAGGACCCCTGGGCAGTTCTCAGAGGTGCCTGTGTCTTAAGGGGCCGTAAACTACATATCCACCGGCACTTCCTCCGCTCTCAGTGTCCTGACGCATCTGTGTTCCACTAGAGGAAAACAGGCAGCACTGCTTTCAGATGCATCTAGCAGCTGAAAACCGACAGGAGGGAGAGAAATCGGCTTTCAGCTGCTAGATGAATACTTTCTGTATTTGTCAATCCGCACCAATCTGTCTCCCTGTCCGGGCCCCTGTGTGTGCGCGGGCCCCGTACAGAGGGACCGGTGGTCCCCCCCTATCAGCGGCCCTGGTTAGGGGTATCAAAGTAAAGGGGGGCTGAATACAAATGCATGCCACACTTTTTCACATATTTATTTGTAAAAAATTTGGTAAACCATTTATCATTTTTCTTCCACCTCACAATTTTATTTGCCACTTTGTGTTGGTCTATCACATAAAATCCATTTACATTTTTAGTTGTAACATGACAAAATGTGGAAAATTTCAAGTTGTATGAATACTAATTTCAAGGCACTGTATACCCTGGAATTCATGGCGCAGACATATTTTTAGAAAGTGTCTCTCATGTGTTCTAAAAGTGGTGGAGCATGCGTCAAACTCATGTACATATCTACAATTTGTACTTAAATTTGGCTCATGCTGCGCCACTTTTAGAATGCACACAAGACACTTTGGCAAAATCTGTCTATATCAGTTTATCGTTGTACATCATATAGTTACATAGTTAGGTTTAAAAAAGACACAAGACAATCCAGTTCAACCACAAATAAAAAAAATATATATATCATACAATCCCATATACCCACAGTTGATCCAGAGGAAGGCAAAAAAAAACAGCAGGCATGCTCCAATTTGCTAAAGCAGGGGACAAAATTCCTTCCTGATCCCCTGAGAGGCAATCGGATTTTATCAACTTTACCTATAAATGTCAGTACCCAGTTATATTATGTACATTTAGGAAAGTATCCAGGCCTTTCTTAAAGCAATCTACTGAGCTGGCTAGAACCACCTCTGCAGGGAGTCTATTCCACATTTGCACAGCTCTTACTGTGAAGAAACCTTTCCGTATTTGGAGATGAAATCTCTTTTCCTCTAGACGTAAAGAGTGCCCCCTTGTCCTCTTTGTTGACTGTAAAGTGAATAACTCAACACCAAGTTCACTATATGGACCCCTTATATATTTATACATGTTGATCATAACCCCCCTTAATCTCCTCTTATCAAGGGTGAATAAATTCAGTTCCTCTAATCTTTCCTCATAGCTGAGCTCCTCCATGCCTCTTATCAGTTTGGTTGCCCTTCTCTGCACTTTCTCCAGTTCCCCGATATCCTTTTTGAGAACTGGTGCCCAAAACTGAACTGCATATTCCAGATGAGGTCTTACTAATGATTTGAACAGGGGCAAAATGATATCTCTCTCTGGAGTCCATACCTCTCTTAATACAAGAAAGAGTTGGTCTTAATTAGCTCCACTTTCGTAAGATAGGAACTGTGAGTATTTTATTTTGGATTGTTGCATTGAATGTGACACAATTGATTTTGGCGCATTTAATGCGACACAATGTAAAAGTGGCACATTTAGGATTTTTGTGCACTAGTCGCTGTCAGAGCTAACAGTGTAGCATATACTTCTTAAATTTGGCACAATAACTTAACAAGAGGCATTAAAGCCATAAAGTGGTGCAGCAGCTTTATTGGATTCCCCCATAGCGTTTGTTAACCTCTTCAATACTGGGCACTTTTACCCCCTTCCTGCCCAGGCCAATTTTCAGCTTTCAGCACTGTCGCACTTTGAATGACAATTAATCACCGCTGGGTTTTGTGTTTTTTTTTTTTTTTGCTAAATAATTGAAAAACGACCAACATTTTTTTAAATTTTGTACATTTTTTTGTCACAGTTTTTTTGAAAATAAAGGATTTTTTTTTTCACATTTGTTTAAAAAAAATTGACATACTGTCACCAGTGCAGTACACAGGGCCGGACTGGCCTACCTGGATACCGGGATATTTCCCGGTAGGCTGCCTGCCCTGGGGCCGTTTTGCGGCTACAGTGCTCCCCTGTCCCCACTCTCATGCGCCTGTAATCTCGGAGCTGGCCGGGTCAGTGTTCTGCGGCCGCGCACCGCGCTGTAACATGGTCCCGCCCCCCTAGAACGGCTCGTGTGATAGTATCTAGAATCCGTGTTCCACCTATCACACAGCAGGTCTGGGGGGGGGCGGGACCATGTTACAGCGCGGTGCGCGGCCGCAGAACACAGACCCGGCGAGCTCCGAGATCACAGGATAGCCTGGATAGGGGGGATCAGCAGAGGGGCAGCATATAGAGGAGATTAGCTTTCTATATTCCTCCATGCAGCCGCTGAATGCTTGGAGGAGGGAGAGGAGGAGAATAAAGCATTCAGCGGCTGCATGGAGGAATATAGAAAGCTAATTTCCTCTATATGCCGCCCCCCTGCTGATCCCCCTATCCAACTTCTTTTACTGCCCCCCCCAGTTCTCCTTGTGCTCTCCTCCCCCACCACACTCTCCACTGTTACCAGCCCCCCCCCCCCCAGTTCTCTCAACCCCTGTTATTTCTGCCTCCCCTGCTCTCCAGGTCCTTGTCTAGCCCCCACCCCAGTGGTCTCCACCCCCACAGTGCTCTCCAGCCCCCACCCCCCACAGTGCTCTCCAGCCCCCCCCATGCTCCCCACCCCCCACAGTGGTCTCAAGCCCCCCACCCCCCACAGTGCTGTCCAGCCCCCACCCCAGTGCTCCCCACCCCCCACAGTGCTGTCCAGCCCCCACCCCATTGCTCTCCACCCCCCACAGTGCTCTCCAGCCCCCCCACCCCTGTTCTTTCTACCCCCGATGCTCTCCCCATCATTCTCCAGCCCCCACCCCCGTGCTCTCCACCCCCCACAGTGCTCTTCAGCCCCCCCATTCTCCCCAGCCCCCCGTGCTCCCCACCCCTGTTCTTTCTGCCCCCAGTGCTCTCCAGCTCTCCCCATCAGTCTCCAGCTCCCACCACAGTGCTCTCCACCCCCCACATTGCTCTCCAGCCCCCTGTGCTCCCCACCCCCACAGTGCTCTCTAGTCCCCCCCGTGCTCCCCACCCCTCACAGTGCTGTCCAGCCCCCCGTGCTCCCCACCCCTGTTCTGTCTGCCCCCATCAGTCTCCAGCTCTCCCCATCAGTCTCCAGCTCCCACCACAGTGCTCTCCCACCCCCCACAGTGCTCTCCAGCCCCCCATGCTCCCCACCCCCACAGTGCTCTCCACACCCCACAGTGCTCTCCAGCCCCCACCCCCGTGCTCCCCACCCCCACAGTGCTGTCCAGCCCCCACCCCAGTGCTCCCCACCCCCCACAGTGCTGTCCAGCCCCCACCCCATTGCTCTCCACCCCCCACAGTGCTCTCCAGCCCCCCCCCCAACCCCTGTTCTTTCTACCCCCGGTGCTCTCCAGCTCTCCCCATCATTCTCCAGCCCCCACCCCAGTGCTCTCCACCCCCCACAGTGCTCTTCAGCCCCCCCCCATGCTCCCCAGCCCCCCGTGCTCCCCACCCCTGTTCTTTCTGCCCCCGGTGCTCTCCGACTCCAGCCCCCCCCCCCCACAGTGCTGTCCAGCCCCCCCACAGTGCTGTCCAGCCCCCCGTGCTCCCCAACCCTGTTCTTTCTGCCCCCAGTGCTCTCCAGCTCTCCCCATCAGTCTCTAGCTCCCACCACAGTGCTCTCCACCCCCACATTGCTCTCTAGCCCCCTGTGCTCCCCACCCCCACAGTGCTCTCTAGCCCCCCTGTGCTCCCCACCCCTCACAGTGCTGTCCAGCCCCCCCGTGCTCCCCACCCCTCACAGTGCTGTCCAGCTCCCCACCCCTGTTCTGTCTGCCCCCAGTGCTCTCCAGCTCTCCCCATCAGTCTCCAGATCCCACCACAGTGCTCTCCAGCCCCCACCTCAGTGCTCTCCACCCCCCACAGTGCTCTTCAGCACCCCCGTGTGTATATGTATGTGTATGTATATGTATGTATGTGTATGTATATGTATATATATATATATATATATATATATATATATATATATATATATATATAAAGCCCTATGTGATTTCATATCTGTCTTTTCTGTATATAATACAGTCTTCAAATGTGCTTTAAAATGTATGGTTTTCCCTTTCATGAACCAGAAAATAATGACGTTATGCTGTTGCGCTGGTATAATAATGCTGTGGGGCTGGTATGAAATTTTTTCCAGGGCTGAATTTTATTCCCAGTCCGGCCCTGGCAGTACATCGTCATTATAAAACTGGTGTGACAGTGACCAGGGATACCGACTAGTGACAGTATGTGAAAAAAGAAAAAAATATATCATTTATTTTCTATTTTTTTTATTTTATTTATTTTCTTTGATTTTTTTTTCTTTGATTTTTTTTTCTTTGATTTTTTTTTCCATTTGTTTTTTTTACATACTGTGATCAGAGTAATACAGTGTTACTATAATAATGCTGTACCACTCTGGGGAGTTGATCTGGTTTTTTTCTTATACATACTATAATTGCTTATAGCATTTTACTGAATGACATTGTGTAGACTGGGGGTTGATTTACTAAAACTGGAGAGTGCAAAATCTGATGCAGCTGTGCAAAGTAGCCAATCAGCTTCTAACTTGTTCAATTAAAAGAGAAGTATGGGATTTTTTTTTATCCCACAATCATACTTACCTACGTGGTCCCCCGCCACCTCTTCACTGAGAACTGAGCCACCGAACACCACCGATGGCTCGGTTCTCTCACCTCCCCGAGCAGAGAGCTACTGCCTGTCAATCAGCAGCTCTCCTGCTCTGCTCCTCCACGCTCACTGACGCGCTGGGCTGTGGAGGGGCGGGGATAGGCTGTCTCAGCAATTCATTGAGAGGCTGAGACAGCCATGAGTCCAGGCACCTGGAAAAAGTCGGGATGACGCCGTGCCTGGACTGATCTTGGTGACATCAGCAGAGACCGCTCTCTGCTGAAAACGGGTCACAGGAGTGCATAACGAATTGCACTCCTGTGACACTTAGGAGAAGCCCAGTCAAATGAGCTCAGGCTGGACTTCTCCTTTAAGCTTTGACAAAACAATCTGGAAGCTGATTGGTTTCTATGCAGAGATGCACCAGATTTTGCACTCTCCAATTTTAGTAAATCAACCCCACTGTGTATTGTTATGATTAGCTGTGATTGGCCACAACTAATCACATAGTGAAAATTGGCTGCGATTGGCCCTCTCTGTACCATGTGATCACTGTGACCACTCACAGCTAGCAACACAATTGTATACAAAAATGGCATAAAAGGAAGCCACTCATTGTTTACAACGGTCATGTGATCTGCTATGATTGGCCACAGCGATCACCTGTTACCGGCAGTGGGCCATTACACTGATCAGTCATCTCTCCGGAGGCACGTTCTCGGGAGGACGTATATATGTGATATCATATGATGTCCTCCCAGAACAATAGGGGTCCGGCCCGAACGTAATTTTATAATGACCCAGGTGGGAGGCAGTTAAAGTATAGCTAAAGGCAGTAGAGTGGGAACTGGGGAGAGATTAGCGCACCAGTCAGGTTTTTATTGCTGTCTGTGCCCTCTTTATAGAAAGGGTAAATCTCTGTCCTTTTTAACTGTTAGAGAGTGAAAATTACAGATACCGTATTTATCGGCGTATAGCACGCACCTTTTCCCCCTTAAAATCGGGGGAAAGTCGTGGGTGCGTGTTATACGCCGATCCCCACTGTCTGACCCAAAAAATATCGAGCGGCGCCGAAAAATAGCGAGCGCCGCCAAAAAATACAGGGCGCCGACGAAAAAGACTGAGCTCCGATGAAAAAGACCAAGCCAACTGCTCGGCTCCGCTCGCAGTCCCGACTCCCTGCTATTTCTGGAGCACTCGCAGTCCCGCCCAGACTGGGCGGGACTGCGAGCGGAGCCGAGTACACAGTACAGTCGGATTGGTCTTTTTCGGCAGCGCTCGCTCCAGAAACAGCAGGGAGGCCCAGCCTGGACTCCCCTATGGGGATGCACTCACCAGACCCAAGTTAAATATACGCCCATCAATCAGTTTATCCAGCATCAGCATTTCTCCACTCTTTATCTCCTTATGCAGCAGACTAGCAGGAACACACACCAATTTCCCTCATAAAAAAGAAGGTTTCATATAGTGTAATACTGTTTTTGATATAAAGATTTTATTGGGTATAAAACTTTCCCCCCCTTAGTACAAACTGCGTACCATGTATCAATAAAAACCAAGCATTGTATAAGTACTGTGCCTGATAAGGGGCTTTGCTCCGCCGGAACTGGTGTCACTTTTCAGCTGTATAGAACAGCGCTCCGCTTCCTGCTGTCTAGTTCCCCCTGGAGCGCACACTGAGGCGCAGAACGTCACTTCCGGTCGTAGGTCACTGCCCTGACGTTTCGTCACATCCGGACTTCTTCTGAGGGCACCCGCTTGGTTTTTATTGATACATGGTACGCAGTTTGTACTAAGGGGGGGAAAGTTTTATACCCAATAAAATCTTTATATCAAAAACAGTATTACACTATATGAAACCTTCTTTTTTATGAGGGAAATTGGTGTGTGTTCCTGCTAGTCTGCTGCATAAGGAGATAAAGAGTGGAGAAACGCTGATGCTGGATAAACTGATTGATGGGCGTATATTTAACTTGGGTCTGGTGAGTGCATCCCCATAGGGGAGTTTATATCGCACGTGGTGAATACCTGGTGGAATACTCGGTGGATGCTGCTAATTTTGCACGAAAAGAACTTTTATTCAGTTGCGATTTAATATTCACTCATCTGTTTTCTGTGATTTACCGTATAGTCCTCGGTGGAAATAAGGACATAAGCGCTGCTGCAATACTATAGAGACTTTATGTAGGAAGGACTGTTTTTATACTATTGCCATATTTTCATATTTTGCACATTTAAAGCGGCTGCTATTACCGATTGTGGTTTACAATATTTATACAATTTTATATATCTATATATTTTTATATATTGGTATATTTATTTATTTATTTATAATATTTATCCTATCTTTTTGAGAAGAAAAATATCCAATTAGCGCGGAGGGGTGGACCTAGGGGCAGGCATTAGTGGTTACACTCTCTTTTTTAAATAAAAAGATCAGGATGAACATACAATCTAAACCTATCACTGTCCCAATGTCCCAATTTTGGCCTTAACTGAATTGAAAGAAAGATTAGACTCTGAACAAAAATTACACCAAGCTTGTAAGTATTCTTCCCAAGTTTTTAAGCGATGGAATTCCTTAAATTAGCCTCGATTAGTCCCAAATCATGGAAATCCTTTCTGTTACACCTCTAGAGCGAGCTCCCGAAACCTCTGAAACTGCGAATGAGATAATGAATCGGCGATCTCGTTAGTAAAACCAGGTACATGCTATATAGCCAAATGTTATAAGTCATACATTGCAAAACCAAAAAACTGAGTCATTTTATTACTAATTCAGATTGTGATTATAAACGGTTTAACCACTTCAGGACTGCCTCCTGTAGATTTACGTCAACAGAATGGCACGGCTGGGCAAAAGCACGTACCGGTACTTCCCCTTTAATTGCCCAGCCGTGGGTTGCACGCGCGCCGGTGGTGGCGCGCTGGCGACCCGGTCCTGAGCTCCGTGACCGCGGCTGCTGGTGTCCCGCGATCGGGTCACAGAGCTGAAGAACGGGGAGAGGTCTGTGTAAACAAACCTCTCCCCGTGCTTCCTACACTGCCTGTCACTGATCGGCTGTTCCCTGTCATCGGGAAAGCCGATCAGTGACGTCAGACGTAAAGCCACGCCCCCTACTGTAAAAAAAAAAAACACACACGTCACACTAACCCCTCCCCGCCCCCTAGTGGTTAACTCCTTCACTGCCACTGTCATTTACATAGGAATCAGTGCATTTAAATAGCACTGATTTCTGTATAAATGACAATGGTCCCAAAAATGTGTCAAAAATGTCCCATGTGTCCGCCATAATGTCACAATAAAAATCGCTGTAAAAAAAAAATATTAATAAAAATGTAAAACTATAGTAAACACTATAACTTTTGCGCAAACCAATCAGCTAATTGCAATTTTTTTACCAAAAATATGTAGAAGAATACGTATCGCCTAAACTGAGAAAAAAAATGTTTTTTTATATATTTTTTGGGGATATTGATTATAGCAAAAAGTAAAAAATATTGCCGCCCCACGTCTTGCTCTGAGATGGCGGGTCGGCAAGCCCTGATCGCGTGCCGAATCGCAAAAAGGGGCCTGGACCTTTGGCTGCAAATTTGTCCAGGGCTTAAGTGGTTAAAGCATCTCCGAGCATCAGCGCGAACAACAGAGCCGCCGCTAAAGGAAGCAGAGCCGATACTTCCTGTATAGCGCCGGCTCCTTCACAGGCGGAGTGATATCAAATGTACTCCGCCTGTGACAGGAAGCATCGGCTCTGCTGTCTACTGCAGCCGCATGCTTTCTGAGAATGAGATCACAGACAACAGCCAGCAGTGCCAGAGCCAGCAGTGCCAGTACCAGTACCCACCAGCAGTACCAGCCAGCAGTATCAGTACCCACCAGCAGTACCAGGTACCAGTACCAGTCACCAGTACCTGCCAGCAGTACCCACCAGCAGTACCAGTACCCACCAGCAGTATCAGTACCCACCAGCAGTACCCGCCACCAGTACCAGTACCCACCAGCAGTACTAGCCACCAGTACCAGTCACCAGTACCCGCCACCAGTACCAGTACCCACCAGCAGTACCAGTACCCACCAGCAGTACCAGCCACCAGTACCCACCAGCAGTACCAGTACCCGCCAGCAGTATCAGTACCCACCAGCAGTACCAGTACCAGCCAGCAGTACCCGCCACCAGTACCAGTACCCACCAGCAGTACTAGCCACCAGTACCAGTCACCAGTACCCGCCAGCAGTACCAGTACCAGTACCCACCAGCAGTACCAGTACCCGCCACCAGTACCAGTACCCACCAGCAGTACCAGTACCAGCCAGCAGTACCCACCAGCAGTACCAGTACCCGCCAGCAGTACCAGTACCCACCAGCAGTACCAGTGCCAGCCAGCAGTACCCACCACCAGTACCAGTACCCACCAGCAGTACCAGCAGTACCAGTACCAGCCACCAGTACCAGTCACCAGTACCCACCAGCAGTACCAGTACCCACCAGCAGTACCAGTACCAGCCAGCAGTACCAGTACCAGCCACCAGTACCCAGCAGCAGTACCAGTACCCGCCAGCAGTATCAGTACCCACCAGCAGTACCAGTACCAGCCAGCAGTACCCGCCACCAGTACCAGTACACACCAGCAGTACTAGCCACCAGTACCAGTCACCAGTACCCGCCAACAGTACCAGTACCAGTCACCAGTACCCGCCAGCAGTACCAGTACCCGCCACCAGTACCAGTACCCACCAGCAGTACCAGTACCAGCCAGCAGTACCCACCAGCAGTACCAGTACCAGCCAGCAGTACCAGTACCCGCCAGCAGTACCAGTACCCACCAGCAGTACCAGTACCAGCCAGCAGTACCCGCCACCAGTACCAGTACCCACCAGCAGTACTAGCCACCAGTACCAGTCACCAGTACCCACCAGCAGTACCAGTACCCACCAGCAGTACCAGTACCAGCCAGCAGTACCAGTACCCACCAGCAGTACCAGTACCCACCAGTACTAGCCACCAGTACCAGTACCAGTCAGCAGTACCAGTACCCACCAGCAGTACCAGCCAGCAGTACCAGCCACCAGCCAGCAGTACCTACCACCAGTACCAGCCAGCAGTACCAGTACCCGCCAGCAGTACCAGTACCAGCCAGCAGTACCAGCCAGCCAGCAGTACCAGTACCCACCAGCAGCACCAGTACCCACCAGCAGTACCAGTACCCACCAGCACACGCCAGCAGTACCAGCCAGCAGTACCAGTACCAGCCAGCAGTACCAGTACCCGCCAGCAGTACCAACCAGCAGTACCAGCCAGCGGTATCTGCCAGCATTAGCAGCAGGCAGTACTCAACAGCGGTACCAGCCAGCAGTACCAGTACCCACCAGCAGTACCAGTACCAGCCAGCAGTACCAGTACCAGCCAGCAGTACCAGTACCAGCCAGCAGTACCAGCCAGTAGTACCATTACCAGTCAGCAGCACCAGTACCCACCAGCAGCACCAGTACCCACCAGAACACGCCAGCAGTACCAGTACCCGCCAGCCGTACCAGCCAGTGGTATCTGCCAGCAGTACCAGCAGGCAGTACCCAACAGCAGTACCAGCCAGCAGTACCAGCAGGCAGTACCCAACAGCAGTACCAGCCAGCAGTACCAGCCCTGGAGGACAGCCAGCAGCAGCCACCAGTTATAACCACCTGGGGGACAGCAGCAACCAGCTGCAGGAATCTTAAGGAAGAAGTGAAGATTGAGGTCAGTTGAGATGCAGGTAAACCGCTGTGCTTCAGTGTGAAAGGGGCCTTAGTCCCCTTTCACACGATCGGTCCGATGGGGTCTGCCTGTCTGTTTTTCAGGCGGACCCAATCGGACCCTCCATTCACCTCTATAGAGCGGCAGATGTAAACGGACTTGTGTCTGCTTACACCCGCCTATCTGCAATCCGATCTGCTTAAAAATACAGAAGGGGATTTGTCCCCTTCTGTTTGGGCAGATCAGAGGGCCCTTAGGGTAGAGCGGGCTGCATCTGTGTCTGCTCTACAAATGCGGAGTGGACACAGACCTGCCATCCGCCCGCTACGGTCATTGTGGCCCGCGACCGGTTACCAAGTCGCTAAAGTGGCCCTCGCTCACTTCAAAAGGTTGGGCACCCCTGCCAGACAACCTTTTTTTTTTTAAAGGTAAATTTTTATTAGTTTTTTTGCATACAAACAGAAATAAAAGACAGTACAAACAACAATTAACAGAAATGTCACTTACATTATGTGAGCGAACATCGCCCAACTTCGTATTATACATAGCAAACTGGTGTACATCAAGTCGTTAATCATAAACATTGCATAGATAGTTTAGCATAGTGTCTAGGTGTCCCTGGGTCAGTAGGCATCCAATCTTAGTTTTAATTAGCAGGTGGGATGGTATTTTCAGAGTCAACCCACTTGCCCCATATTTTCCGGAATTTTTTTGGACATCCTCTGGATTCGTAAGTCAGCTTGTACATTGGCACAGCCTGGTTAACTAGAGTAAGCCAGAAGGGTATGGTTGGTGTGGCTTGTGATTTCCAGTGCATAGTGATGGATTTTTTGGCATAAAACAACACTATCCTCAGGAACGTTTGCATGTTGGTAGGCAAACTTTCATCATCAATATAGCCCAATAAACATCTCATTGGGTTGCATACATTCGGTATTTGGGTCAAAGAGCTAATAAAGGCTGTTATCTCCGACCAGAATGACCTGATTTTATTACACTCCCACATTAAATGAAAGAATGTACCCTCTTCTAGATTGCATCTAGAACATGTTGCCGAGGATAATTTTTTGAGTTTAAATAATAGTAATGGTGTGAAGTATGACCTGTACAATAGTTTTGTCTGTATTACCTTGTCCCGAGACGAGATGACCGAGGGCACCTGGAGTGGAAGTATCTCCTGCCAGATGTCCTCCGTCAACTCCGGGATGTCAGTTTTCCATTTGTCAGCCGTGGCACTCAATCTATGGGTAGTAGAATGTAACAAGGATTTATAGTAAGTCGAGACTAATTTAGTATGAGATTCGTCCATTATCAATCGTTCTAGCTGGGAGGATTGGATATGTACATTGTGTAGGCCGAACTGTGCAGCTGCTGTATGGCGTATCTGTAAGTATAAGAAATAGGTTGTACTTGGCAGCTGGAAGTCCCGGCGAAACTCCTCAAAGGATCGGAACCTATTATCTACATATAAGTGCTGTATCGTTTTAATTCCCCTCCGGGACCAATATCCCCCGTCTGGTCTACGGAGAAATTCCTCCAAGTTGGGATTTCCCCATAATGGGGTGTTGGGTGAGTAGATTCGGGACTCATCAGGCGGCAGCAGTTTCGTTAGCTTAAAAATCTTAAGGGTCATTGCTAAAACAGAAGTGCCCTCCCTCCCCCTAAGGGATCTACAATGGATCAGATTTTGAAGGGATTCATATGAGGTGAGGATGGCTGCTTCTAAGGCCGTGGCTGCATTGTTGGTTTCTGGGTAAAACCACCAATGTGCATGAGTCAACTGTGAGGCGACATAGTATGTTTGAAGACATGGTAGGGCCAGCCCCCCCTCCAACACCGGTAGTTGCAAAGTGCTCTTAGCTATCCGCACCGCTCCTCCCTTCCAAATGAATAGGGTAAGTATTGAGTCTATTTCCTTAAATTTGGCTTTAGTAATGTATACTGGCGAGTTGTGCAGGATATATAGAAACCGTGGGAGAAATATAATTTTGAATATATTTATTCTGCCTAGCAGCGTCAGAGGGAGGTTGGTCCATGTCTTCAAGGTAGTTTTCATTCTGCCAATAAGAGGGTCTAGGTTAACTTTAGTATAAGAGGATAGTGGATGTTGGATGAGTACCCCAAGGTATCTAAAGGAGGTCGCTATCTGCAGTGGGCAGGAGGGAGGAAGCGTTACCGTCGCTTCCTTATCCATCATAAATAGGATGGACTTGTCCCAGTTAACCCGAAAGCCTGAGAATTGTCCAAACTTTTGCATGATGTCCAGCAAGGCCGGGAGAGACGACTGGGGGTCCGATAGATATATTAACATGTCATCCGCATACAACGATACCTTCTCCTCCAGGCCCCCAATCGTCAGTCCCTGAACCTCCCCACTGGACCTCACTAGCTCAGCCAAGGGTTCTATTGCTATGGCGAATAGAAGTGGTGACAAAGGACACCCTTGTCTGGTCCCTCTTTTAATCGGGAAGGGAGCAGACACCTCTGCATTCACTCTTAATCTAGCCGTGGGGTTCAAATAAAGAAGTTGTATCCATTGGATAAAGGTTGGCCCAAACCCGAATTTCGCCAGGACCTCCAGTAAATACGGCCATTCAACTGAATCAAAGGCTTTGTGCGCGTCCAGAACCAACAGAGCTCTAGAGCCTATCTTGTCATGGGTAGCCTGCAGGTTCGTAAATAGCCTGCGAAGGTTAATAGACGTGGATCGCCCGGGGATGAACCCAGTTTGGTCTGCACTGATAATAGTGGTGATCACCGTGTTCAACCTACGGGCGAGCACCTTCGCTAGGATCTTCACATCAGAATTAATCAGTGATATAGGTCTGTATGATTCACAAAGTAGATGATCCTTGTGGGGTTTAGGAATGAGGACGATCAACGCCTCCGACATGGAAGGCGGTAATCGTCCCGTCCTCATTGCATAGTTGTAAATTCTAAGCAAATGTGGTGTGAGCATTTCTTTAAATTCCAGGTACCACTCTATAGGGAATCCGTCCAGTCCTGGCGTTTTATTTTTAGCAAATGACTGAATGGATTCTCCTATTTCTTCCTCTGTTAATGGTTCGTCTAACACAGCGGCCTGTTCCCTCTGAAGTTTTGGTAGGGCTATATCAGCTAAATAATCATCTAGTTCCACAATGGTATAGTGTGCTTTAGTGGTATATAGTGTAGAGTAGAACTGAACAAACGTGGTTATTACCTCTGCATTCTGTTCCACCACTACACCTTCCATATTTTTTATCCTTGGAATGCTGCATGATTGGTATTCAGGCCTAGACAAATATGCTAACAATCTACTGGTTTTGTCCCCAAATTCAAAGATTCGCTGGTTTTGGTACAATAATTTTTTCTGCGTGCGTTCAAGGAGAACCAGGTCCAGTTCCCTGGACCTGCTTTTCCAAGCAGCCTGTGATTCAGAGGAGGGTGATGCTGAGTATGCAGCCTCTGCCTCTCTGAGATCTCTTTCAGCATCCATCAATTTAGACTGGGAAGCCTTGCGGGCCTGGCCAATTGCCGCAGCAAAGGTGCCTCGTGTAGTGGCCTTAAAGGCATCCCAGACCATTGGGGCGTTTGTCTCCTGTCGATTAACCATCCAATAAGAGTTCATTTCCTTTGCACATTGGTTCACTACTATTTCGTCTGACAACCATAGGGGACTGAGCCTCCAAGTCCGGTATGAGGTAGGGGGACCCAAAATCAGATCCATCATTAATGGGGAGTGATCAGACAGGGCCCTTGGGAGGTATCTGATCTCACCCACTCTACTCAGCAGATCAGACGTGACCAAACATAGATCAATCCTGGTCATGGTACCATGAGTTTCAGATTGACATGAATATCCCCGTGCTTCCATCTCCAGGCCTCTACCAGGTCAAATTGCGTCAGGAATGAACATAGGGGGGTGGGGGGTAGGGTGGAGCATTTAAACCTGTCTAGAGAGTTATCAAGGACTGTGTTAAAGTCCCCTGCCATCACTAGGGGACCTTCCGCTATTGCCAGTGCGGAGGTCATAACTCGCTCAAAAAATGTCTTCGTGAATGGAGGAGGGGCATACAGGCTAGTAATAGTATAAGGTTTACCTAAGAATTCCAGTACCACAACGACATAACAGCCTTGTGGGTCAATTTTAACTTGTTTAATGCTAATAGATGCCGCCTTTGCTATGAGTATAGACGTACCTCTGGCATACGTGGAGTATGTGGAATGTAGGGCATAGGCAATTTTCGCTCTCTTCAGGGCCATAACTCTGGATCCCTGAAGATGAGTTTCCTGGAGAAGGATCACATGCGGGTTATGACGCGCTAAGTAGTCAAACATCACTGAACGCTTCACTTTAGAATTCAGCCCCCTAACATTCCATGATACTATGCGTAGTCTAGACATTTACATAAATAGTATTTATATTTCTCTTGGGGGGTCCCTCTCCGTGGGCTCGGCAGGAGCCCCTCCATTTTGGGGTCCATTGTGCCTCGGGAGGAGGATCCCATCTCAACCATCCATGTACATGTACTGTAGACCAGAATTGACGCCCTACTGCCTCGTGGACCTTTCTGTGCAGAATGTAACAGCATATACAATTGTGGACACCAGTGTCGCCAAGCAGCAATTGTGACATGAAAAAACAAAAACATACATAACTGTTTCCCCTTTTTCCCTCCCACCCTAGCCCTCCCGGCTCTCATTCCCCAACCAATGAGAGCTTTATTCCCATAACCAAACTTGCTAAGCATGGGGGTCATGGCTTAGAGCCCCTTCAAAACCCTGAGGGACGTGCAACAGTTCTCAGCCATAAGCGACCATCCGGGTGTGTCCGCGTGTTGTTAGGATGTGTGACTATCCAGTCCGTGGGGCATCACGCGCCCCCTCTGGGGCAAATGGATAGACAGGGGGAGGGGGAATAGGGCCTCCATCTGATGGGCAGGGAAGAGAAAGTGGTCAACATAATGTACTGATTCAGGGTGCTAGGAATGGATATGGTCAACCACTCCCTTCCGTCCGAACTCCTTATGAGAATGTCAGCAGGATAAAGTGGTCAAAAAGAGGAGGAGGAAAGATATAAACAGATTATCATCCAGATATGTGTAGGGGCGACGAATACTTCAGCGTGGGGGAGATCTCCCATTTTGATCTCTGCGATTCGGGCGTCCTAGGGTGTCCACCCAGTGCGATGCCTCTTTAGGATCTGTGAAAAAATATGCTTTGCCTTGGTACACAATTCTCAGACGTGCAGGATATAGCATGCCGTATGGGATGTGAAGCTCCCTCAATCTGCGCTTTATGGCCAGAAATGTGGCACGTTGTTTCTGCGTAGCAACAGAAAAGTCTGGAAATATTGTGATGTTGTTGCCATTAAAGGAGAGTTTGCCTTTCTCCCGGGCTGTTTTAAGGACTGCTTCTCTGTCCCTGAAGTGAAGCAGTTTAATAATAATAGCACGGGGGGGAGCCCCTGGTGGTAGTGGCCGCATGGGGACCCTGTGGGCCCTTTCAATGGCAAATATAGGAGAAAAGGTGGCAGCGCCAAACACAGTAGTTAGCCAGTGTTCCATAAATGCCTCCGGCTCTCTGCCCTCAGCCCCCTCAGGGAATCCCAGAAGCCTTAGATTGTTTCTCCTAAAAAAGGTCTTCCATGTCAGTGAGCTTATCACTAGTGGATACCTGGGCCTGTTTCAACTCCCTCACTGAGCCCTGTAAGGGCGGGGAATCATCCTCCAAATCACTAATACGTTGCTCAGCATTTTGCACCCTGTGCCTTATGGTATGGACATCATGTTTGAGAAAGGATAGTTCAGTCTTCATAGTGTCCATTTGTGAAGTAAGGGATGCATGGCTGTGCTGAATTGCTTCCATGATCTGGGTTAGGGATGGCTCTGCAGGGCCTGTGTCAGCAGCGCTCGCCGCTTGTATATCTGGGTCTGTGTCCTCACCATTTGGGGAGTGTAGCAGGGGGTCTTCTGGGCTCGGGTTAGGGGGTGATGCCTTCGACTTACCCCTCCCTACGATTTGGCTCCAGGATGCTGAGGAAGAGGCAGGCTGGGGCTGTGTGTGCGCCTCGTGGTGACCGGCGTCATGGCCGGCGCCATCTTGTCTCGGCCCGTGTGTCGGCGGTGGGAACTCAAATCCCGGGGCCTCCTCCATCGGTGGGCCGTATTTGACCATCTCCCGCTGGGCACAAGGGTCCCCTGGTCTGGCTGGGGTAAGTAGTTCCCCTGGATGGCGGTCTGGATAGGAGGATTGTTGCAGGATTCATGCGGTACGGACGGAGCTCAGGCTGAACACGTCCTCACATCCCGGCTTCCGGCCACGCCAAAGTGGCAATATGCCTCCGCCACTATACCCAAGTGTTCAAACGATCCTGAGCATTTATCAGGACAATGCTCACCCATCACAGAAGAAAATATACAGAAGGCCTGAATTGCCCACTGGGGAATTGCCCACCTCCTATCCTCCTCAGACCTGTCATCCATTCTTTTATTGGATTTCAACAAGAATTCCTTTGAAGGATAAAATATCTATAAATTCTCCATGCCATATATTTTCTTTAACCACTTCAATACCAGGCACTTTCGCCCCTTCCCGCCCAGGACAATTTTCAGCTTTCAACTCTGTTGCACTTTGAAAGACAATTGCGCGGTCATGCTACACTATACCCAAGCAAAATTTTTATAATTTTGTTCCCACAAACAGAGCTTTCTTTTGGTGGTATTTGATCACCCCTGCAGTTTTTATTTTTTGCTAAACAAACTAAAAAAGAACAACATTTTTGAAAAAAAATATTTTTCTTAGTTTCGATTATTATTATTATACAGGATTTATATAGCGCCAACAGTTTGCACAGCGGTTAACAAAATAACATTTTGTTTTCTCCTTCACTGACTGGCACTGATGGGCACTTATGAGGATGCACTGATATGTAGAATTGATGGGCACTGATAGGCAGCACTGATATGCAGCACTGATGGGCACCAATAGGTGACACTGATATGCAGCACTGATGGGCACTGATAGGCGGCACTGATGGGCACTAACAGGCAGCTGTGATGGGCACTGACAGGCAGCACTGATTAACAGGTGGTACTGATTGGCACTGACAGGTGGCACTGATGGGCAGCACTGATGTTGAGGTACTGACAGGTTTTACTGCTGGGCAGTGAGATGGGCACTGACTGGCACTGTGGTGGGTACTGATTAGCACTGATATGGGCACTGATTGTGACTTTGATGGGCACTGTGAGCTGTGTTTTTATGGGGCACTGACTGACAGCTTATGGGCACATTTAAAAAAAGGTTGTGGCACATCTGAGGGGGCTGTGCTGATAATCAATGTGCTGATTATCAGCGCAGACCTCCCTTCTGACAGGGAGAGCCACCGATCGGCTCTCCCTGTCAGTGCGAACCGAGAAATGCTGTTTACCGGCACTTCCTGGTTCACGCGATGATCAGCTGTGATTGGTCACAGCTGATCACGTGGTAAGAAGCCTCTGACAGAGGCTTCTTATCACGATCAGAGATGCGGTGTGTTAGACTGACTCGCCGCGTTGCACGCCCCCACGGGCATGCGCCAGCATGTTATCCTGCTGGACGTCATATGATGCCCAGTCAGGATAACAGAGCAAATTCCCGGCCGTCATTCTGCATATGGCGGATGGGAAATGGTTAATGGCGGTGGATAAATGATAGCCCAGAGGAGACAATTCACAGGGGAGAGCCTCCTTAGGACATGATTCAGAAACTAGAGCTTTAACAGGTAAAGAAAGTGTAGAATTTAAAACAGAAGCAGGCATAGTAGAAACAACACTGGTATTATTAACAGGTAATTTATCAATATTAGAAGCAATGGAATACCCTGTGAAAAAAACAGCATTCTCTGACATAATCATACCACCTGAGTCACCGCCATTCCATACAGTACCAATATTATGAGATTTACTCAATTTAGCAAGTACGTTGGCTAACGAACCAACTACTTTACCCATTTCTGAAAAAATTTAAATCTCTCTCACCAGAACTGCGGTCCACGCTAACAGGTTGCCTAGACATTGCCACCTCACTGGACATCCCTGCAGAAGCTAGCTGAGTTGATTAATTTCTGGCTCTGTTTGAGGAGCGTGACTTTGCCTGCACAAACTGGGTATGCTCCATATCATCAGAAGCTGATACAGACGGGACTGCCTCTTCTTCCTACACCTCCCCAGCCACTCTGCCCCTCCGCAGCCCTCGGCTTTGTGAATAAGATGGTGCACCAGCTCCTCCATGACACAGGTAAGGCTGCCTGCAGCAGCGCAGGGCGCCGTCTTCAGCGGGGGTCTCCTCAGGCGGTGAACAGAGCGGGAAAGCAGCCAGCTTTTGTAACCTATGCCCAGCTTAATTCCACCCGATACAACCAAGCGGGACCCGTTGCTATGCTGCTCCAAATTCTGCCATCACCCAGAGCAACCTAAACTGAGAAGAGGGGAGGGGAGAAGAGAACTGGGGAAGGAAGGCAGCCCTCTATACTGTCCCATGGAGCCCCGCATAAGCGCTAGGGGCTCAGTTATTCTGCAACACTGTAATTTTCTGTATATTTCAATGCAATATGGCAACTTAGAGATGTTCTGTACCCAGATGGTGTACAGAACATCCTCAAGAAATATCTTTTCCTGCTTGTGTGATTGGCTCACTGATTTCCCCAGAAGTCACTGCACTAAGATACAAGTCAGATTTTAGGCATCCTTTGCAAGGGTACTTCCAAAAGGTTAACTATCTCTGAATGGATGCTGACCCTGCAATTTTCTTCATTAGAACACTGCAAACGCACCAGCTGATTATTAAGGAAAAAGTCACTCCCATTCAGTTTCACTCTGCAAACAAACAGCCTTTTCCTCAAAATAGAAACCAGTAGAACTCTGCAACAGCATTTGTTATAATCCTTGCAATGTACATAGAGCAACCAGAGGTAATTTTTTTTTCAACAAAGGTGGAGTTACGCTTTAACCACTTGTCTACTGGGCACTTTTACCCCCTTCCTGCCAAGGCAAATTCAGGCTTTCAGAGCTGTCACACTTTGGATGACAATTGCACGGTCATGCAGCACTGTACCCATATGACATTTTTTAAATTTATTTCACACAAATAGAGCTTACATTTGGTGGTATTTAAAAAGACAAAAAATTTTGAAAAAATAAATAACAAAGCTTTTTTCTTAGTTTCTGTTATACAATTTTGCAAACAGGTAATTGTGTGTGTGTGTTGATGAGGCTCCACTGATGGGAACTAATAGGCAGCACTGATGGGCACTGATGGGCTGAAATGATGGGCACTCATGAGGCAGCACTGATGAGGCAGCACTGATATGAGGCACTTGATTGGCAGCACTGATGGGCACTGATAGGCAGCAAAGGTGGGCACTGCTAATCAGGACACTGATGATCAGTGCCCTAATTAGCAGTGCAGATGTCCCCTTTCACACTAGCCAGCTAACGGCTCTCTCCTCTCCTCACGCTGTGACAGTTTGAGTAAAGGTATACCGATAACCGGCAAGTGTGTTTACATCGTGATGAGCTGTGATTGGACACAGCTGATCACATGGTAAAGAGCTGTGATTGGCTCTTTACCCTAATCTTGGATCTGCTGTGTCCGAGGAAGACAGCAATCCCAGAGCACACGGGTGGGGGCGCAGTTCTGGGAGGACATTAATAGATGCCCTCCCAGAACTGGACGATCGCGCTGTAGCCTTCATTTCGCAATAGTGCGGTCAGCAAGTGGTTAAAGAGTAATTGTAAAAGTAAAGCTGGTCATGCACTGATCACAATTTGACCAGTTCAGCAGGGACCAGCTGAATTTTGATTAGTGTGTGGCTGCCCTTGCTCGACAGAACTCGATCATTTAATCAACTTGTGTCAAAGGGACAAGTAGGAAAACATTTGTCGATTAGTGGCTGCAGCAGCTGATCAGTGTATTGTGACTTTTCCGGGTGCTGATGTCAGAATAAAATGTCCTGGCAGGGGGGATTCCCCCTTCTACTTCTTTTGTGTGTGGATGAAACAGTTGGTTTTACCTAACCGTCTATAGCAAGCTTAAGAAGTTACTTGACAAAGGGGAATGTCCCTTCAAAAGAGACAGTTGGAAGCATGTCAATACTCTTTGTTTATATCAAGTTTCTGTTGATATTGTTCTAGTGGTTATAAAATATTACAATTTTAATTATTGAATGTTTAGAACTATTATTTTCATTGCTATTCTGAAGCAGATAACTAACACAAGTTCCATGTCATGAAGTTTTATATTTTAGATAGCTCAGAAGAGTCCAGTGCTGTGAGCATGTGGATCTTTCTTTAAACAAGCAGTTGTCATAGAAGCTTCTCTTTCTTGCCCCTTGGATCTATTGCATTTTGGTAGCCAAAATTCAGTGCCCCCATCCCTTTCTCTTTTCTCTGCTACCTTCGACCCTCCCTCTTTCCACTCCCTAGAGCAGGAGATTTATAAAAGAGGACAGGATAATAGAACAATGGGGAGAAATGTGCCCACTCTGCCATTCTAAAGCGTACTGTGGAGGGAACCGTGGAGACCAAATACTGAGAAGAAAGGATTTCCCAGTCCACTGCACAGCTAGGATACAGCACAGGGCAATGGACATCTAGCAAAGATTCTACATTACAAAATAAGTTTTCAGTTTTAGAACAGAACAGTTTAAGAACAGTATAACCCGTTCTAAGTACCAGTTATAACAATGCTTATATTTTTGGTGATGAGCGTCATTCGCCGCTCATAATATACTTGATGCTGTCAATTAGAACCTAAAAAATCACACAGTCTTAAAACTGTATTAATTAATTATATTATATAATGCTACCATTCTATTTATTAGAGAAAAAAAAGGCTGTATATCTATTTAGTTTATTTCCTTCTTAAAAAAGTTTTTCAATCCCAGTGTAAAATATTACATTTATAACAGTTAAACTTGCATAATAATATGTTAACAAAGTTTATGGCTTACAAAATAGTATTGTAAAGTTAAAGTATCCAACCAGAGGTCAGTATCCAAGAGGTTACCCCAGAAATCAGCAATTTGTATACATGACCCTGTAAATGAATAGCATTAACTCTTTCCAAGCCACTAAAATAAATCTATTGTTAATGCTTTTCCCACACTTCAATTAACGATGGCTCTGTCCACGTTACACTATTGGCTATGGCCATCTGAATTGACCCAAAATAGAGTCTGCGCACACAAATAAACATCATATGAACAGTAAATCCTCAACTGAGTCCTTTCGCAGGAAATCCAAATCCGAACAAAAATACTATTTACTTTCAACAAAAAATGCTGTAAATTTGTCTTTACCCCCTTCCCCCCACCAACCCTGCTTAATATTCCCCCTTATTCCTTCTGCTGATCTTTCCTAGATATCATTTTTTCCCTGTTTCCTAGGCACCTACCACGGAGGTCATTTTTATTTTTATTTTATTTTATCCCTAATACTAGTCCTACGACAAAATTGTTATTTCTAGTGCACATTCCAAATGTTGTAAGACATTAAAAACTTGCCTCATTGAG
Source organism: Lithobates sylvaticus (assembly GCA_028564925.1). NCBI lineage: Eukaryota > Metazoa > Chordata > Amphibia > Anura > Ranidae > Lithobates > Lithobates sylvaticus. Next base: position 205,661,706 of record CM053027.1, on the reverse strand, counting down.
TTGAAAGATAATTCTATGTAACTTCCTATATACAGTATTATGTTATTTTGAGTGCGACACAAAGATTGCACATTTTTATTGTTCCAATGCCTTTTTATCCCTAAAATGCTAAAAGCCCAATAAAAACGGTTGAAACAGAAGAATGTTGTAAATTTGTGCAATTATATTTTACAAGTTTTTTTTAACATTGCTGTCATTATCAATAACTTTTATTGGGGCAAGCACATACTTAAAATTGAGAAAAAAAACTGGGGTTAAATAAACATAAAAGCTGCTACTAGCATATGCAAGCAGACCAATTGGGTGCTATGATTGGTGTTTTATGTGTAGCATTAAAGAGTGTTTGAGCAGAAAATACCTGCATGATTTGTTCCACACTATTGTTAGCAAGTGCCCAGGAAAACAAGTTACATGTGTATCAAGAAGTAAGGTGATAAAAGACAAACACACAATTAACATACTTGGAGGTTTACTTTTAATTACCTCTATAGTAGTATATACAGTGCAAATCACAATATTAGACAAAAAAGTACATAGATTGGTCAAAGTGTTTTCTTAGACAGGACAAGCTCATTGGAAGTACATATTGGGAGCAGAACCTTGACTAACATTAAAGCCCATTTATGTACAAAACAGAATCCCCTCCTACCCAATCCAGCAGCTTAAAAATTCCTTTTTTACTTGGCCAATCAGTGATCCAATGTTGCAATTTTCACCTGATTGGTCGCCTCTTCTTGATGCCATCTCTCCACTGCATTCTTTTAGAGGATCCCATTGCTAGATAGCCAATAGGAAGTGCCCACATCACCCAGACAGCAACATAAACACCTGAAGTAGGACCTGGCTCCTCTGAAGTGCAGAAGGTGGAAGACTTGGGACCCCGCACATTACACAACCATGTATTTAGGTCTATAAATGGGGCTTTTAGTGTTTTTTTTTTTTTTTTTTTTTTTTTTTGCGTATTAAACCTAATGATCTGATAATAATGGGGGAGGGGATGTTATGCCCAGAATTCAGCTTTAGTTCAAGAAACAAGATCTCACAATCCTTGCATTAAAGCTGAACCTGAAGCAGCTTGATAAAGGCCATCACACTCCCCTGCTTTTGTCAGAATGTTCCTTGTCAGTGCATGTACATGCAGGACACCTGATTGGCTGCTAGTGCTGCCCCTTCCTCTCCCAATCTGGCTGCAGATGTACAGAGGATTAAACAATGCTGATAAAAAAATGCTGATACCAATGGTGTTTTTATATCTGTCTGGAATTTAGCTTTAAATTCTTTTGTAAATGTTGATATCAAACATGTTATTTCTAGGAGTTTTCAAGTAAAGGCACCTCTTACAGAATTGTGGCTATCCTGGAAGGGGCACAACTTTTAAACCCTAAGTGTTGTTAAAATAAGAAAATAAAAAAATAATCAGCACATGTGACATTAACTTACAGTCTGAAGAATGTGTCCCTTGTGCTGATTCCTCTTCTCTTAATAGAAATCTTCCTCTGTTCATGGCCCTCTATCTCCGCTACCATAACCTTCAGGTGAGGTAAAATGAATACAACTAAGGGGCTGTCCAAGGCTCTCATCTAGAGAACCCGACTACACCCATCCTTTCCTCCCAGATCTACGATTCATAGAGCATACTGATAGAGATACTACTACAGCTTCTAAGAATAGAAAACACTGTAAAGCCCGGTACACACAGGACAAATGTCGGGCGATATCGGCCAGTTAAAAAAAAAAATGACATTCGGCCCATGTGTATGCCAGCCGGTCCGAAAGAAGCCACCTGTTCGTTGGCTTCTGTCGGACATGCATGCTGGAAAACGATCAGCCAACCGGCTCCTGATCAGTGCTCTCAGCCAATGGTGGAGATCGCTGATTGGAGTGTTCTGGTGGAGGGCTATCCCCCTGTCAGAACACAACAGCTCAGCTGTGGAGATTGCTGTATTAATGTGGGATCGTTAGTACAGTGGCTTCGACCGGAGCTGGGTTGAACGGAAAAAAACTAATAGTGTGTACTAGGCTAGAATTGAGGACAGGCAGATTATTGATGGGTACACCCCTTCCATTCATAATAATAGCTGTAGTAACAAGCTTCTATGAATAACAGTAGAGGAATCAGCACAAGGGAGACATCCTACTGACAGTAAGTTATGTAATTTGTGCTGATTTTTCTGCTTTTAAATTTTAGCCACACCATACATTCTATATAAGAATGTATTAATTACATCAGAATTTAACATTTAGGTTGTATAACCAGCTATTGTGCACCATTGCTCATTTCAGTAAATCTGTTTTTCAATTTTAAATCTTATTACAACCTGTCTTTTTAAACACACACAAACTTTTCTAACAATCAATCGCTAAGAGCCCATTCCCACCTATGTGTTGCAAAAATGTGCAGTAGAAATCAGGTTTTAACATGCGTTACTGAAACGTCCAGCAACACGAGTTTCAGGAGTTTTAGCGCTAAAAATAGCGCATGTAAAGTGCATCTCATGCATCCACAGTGTGAATGAAAGTGTGGTGTATACAGCGCTCCCAAAACGCCTTGCCCATTGAAATGAATAGACAGTGCTGCCGAAGCGCCTGCAAAGCGATTCGGCACTGCAGCAACATGGCGCTTTTAACCCTTTCTTCGGTCGCTAGCGGGGTTTACAAGTGCCTTGCTAGTGGCCGAAAAGGAACGCTAAAATGACGGTAAAGCACCGCTAAAACTAGCTAAGCTTTACCGCTAATGCACCCCCGCCCCAGTGTGAAAGTAGAATCCTTTCCCAATACTTCCTGAGTGGATTGATTCACAGGGACTGGCTCAAACCTGTTCATTCCCGGAAACCTCATTGCTACTTTTAGTATAGTTTTATGTCTGACTGTAAATGTGACAATTAGGCCTAAAAAAATGTAAATCATCTATAGTAAGTTGCAAGTCACTAGCCTAGGCTTCTCTTGTGCAAACTGTCCAAAAACAGGATACACAACCTCACACAATCCCTTCACCAAAAGCTGTTTAGTGTACAAGTCTTTGTACCTGTTTTCCTTATAGAATCCAAATTGATGAATTTAATAGATGTATGACCTTAAATATTTGATATATTTTGAGAAATGTATAATTCTGTCCAAAAAAAATGCAATATGTAAAGTATAATACATCAATACATCTAAAGCTAGGCATGCTCTCTTGAGGATTCATGGTGACATTATTGTCAGCTGGTAACTGAGTTCTATTGCTAGTCACCTCCAGGTTGGGACAATACCAAATAAGCAGCTTGTGTGGGACAATGATCTGTAACACTCCCCAGCCAGCATTCATACCTTAGGTGGTTTCAGCAGTTCAAATTCTATATGTGTATTTAGCAGTTCAAACAACGTCAAATCAAACAGGATTCAAATCCAGGCGTTAACTTGCACTGAATGAGCATGGAAACTACAGACTTTCACTTTCCAAATCAGTGACCAGAGGGTGTTGGGCAAGTCTCTGGCTATGAATATCACCAAGAGCAGCAACTTGTACTCTCAGGGTTCTAGGTCTGGAAAAGCAGATATAAAAATAGCAGGAATTAAAAACTGTTGTGTTTAACCCTAAACCTATGCAAGGGATCAAAAAGCCAAAATAGGGGTGACGTTAAATAGCCGGCACCATTACGTACCTGCTGTTGCCTTTTTGCCTTGATCCATGAGTAAAGACTTGTTGCTAGAACAAAAAAATCCCTACCCCTCTGGTATAAAGGAGTTAAACAGTGGAATGGACACTGGAATTTGTGCAAATATTTAATTTGTCCTTC
>CM053027.1:205635574-205657427 GCA_028564925.1 Lithobates sylvaticus | reverse complement strand
CCCGGTGTTCGATTCGAACCCATGTTCGAATCGAACATCGCCGTTCGTCCGCTCGTCGAGTTCAGAACTCTGAGGGCCGTTCGCATCAAATTCGTGTGATGCGAACGGTCCACAATGCACTGCGCCAGTCGCAGTGCATTGCTGGCTGATGATTGGCCAAGCATGCACTGTGACCCCGCATGCTTGGCCAATCATAGAGCCAGCAGCGAGGAGAGCAATAATTGGCCACAGGCAGGATGCCTGTGGCCAATTATAGCTCAGGGGGTTTAGTACACGCCCCACACTATATAAGGCCGCCGCGCCGGCGGCCTTGTGTAGTGTGTTCCGGCGTTGAGGGAAAGAGGATTGATAGGCAGGGACAGTGTAAACTATTTTTCAATCATTTCTGTGTGGGGAAAGTGTAGGGAAAGAGGAAAAATAGGCAGGGATAGTGTGTTCTTCTCAGGCATTTGCGTGTGGGGAAAGTGTAGGGAAAGAGGAATAATAGGCAGGGATAGTGTGTTCTTCTCAGGCATTTGCGTGTGGGGAAAGTGCTGTTCTCTACCAATACAGCCATCTGCAGGAGTTAGTGTGTGTGCTGTGTGAGTCCAGCACAGCACAGTATAAACCTGCACCTGTATCTACCATTTTGTGCAGTTCTCCATTAACCCAGCCATCTGTAGAAGTTAGTGTGTGTGTTGTGTGTGAGTCTAGCACAGCACAGTATACAACCTGCACCTGTATCTGCCCTTCTGCCCTGGTGTCATCTAATCCAGCCATCTGCAGGAGTTAGTGTGTGTGTGTTGTGTGAGTCAGCACAGCACAGTATACAACCTGCACCTGTATCTGCCCTTCTGCCCTGGTGTCATCTAATCCAGCCATCTGCAGGAGTTAGTAATTGTGTTGTGTGAGTGCAGCACAGCACAGTATACAACCTGCACCTTTATCTGCCCTTCTGCCCTGGTGTCATCTAATCCAGCCATCTGCAGGAGTTAGTGTGTGTGTTGTGTGAGTGCAGCACAGCACAGTATACAACCTGCACCTGTATCTGCCCTTCTGCCCTGGTGTCATCTAATCCAGCCATCTGCAGGAGTTAGTAATTGTGTTGTGTGAGTGCAGCACAGCACAGTATACAACCTGAACCTGTATCTGCCCTTCTGCCCTGGTGTCATCTAATCCAGCCATCTGCAGGAGTTAGTAATTGTGTTGTGTGAGTGCAGCACAGCACAGTATACAACCTGAACCTGTATCTGCCCTTCTGCCCTGGTGTCATCTAATCCAGCCATCTGCAGGAGTTAGTTTGTGTTGTGTGAGTGCAGCACAGCACAGTATACAACCTGCACCTGTATCTGCCCTTCTGCCCTGGTGTCATCTAATCCAGCCATCTGCAGGAGTTAGTAATTGTGTTGTGTGAGTGCAGCACAGCACAGTATACAACCTGAACCTGTATCTGCCCTTCTGCCTTGGTGTCATCTAATCCAGCCATCTGCAGGAGTTAGTGTGTGTGTTGTGTGACTCCAGCACAATATACACTACCCAATAGCTGTTTTTCCCATTTCCCTGCAGGCCATTACAATGTCTGGAAGGCCAACAAGGAGAGGCAGACAGTCACGAGCCAAGAAAACAGGGCAAGCAGGCTCTGTGTCTAGAGACAACAGTGCTGGTCGTGGACGCGGTGCATCGTCATCAGCATGGCCATGGGACACGCTTGTCCTTATTTTCGGCAGCTGGACATGTTGAGCCGCATCATGCCGAAGGCTTGGTAGAGTGGATGACCAAGCCCTCCTCATCCTCTCTCACCCAGGCTCAGGGTACTGGCAAAGCAGCTGCCAATGCGTACTCAATGGCATCAGTCACCCCTTCCCTAGACCCACCATGTCCTCCTGAGGAGTCCCCCGTACTGTTTGAGCACAGTGTTGGGTACATGCTCCAGGAGGATGCCCAGCGTTTTGAAGGCTCCGATGATGATACCCAGCTAGAGGAAGGCAGTAGCGTGAGCGCAGAGAGAGGGGATGCTCAAGGACAGCAATCTGGCAGTCATGTTCCACCAGCTGCAGCATACTGCCAGGTTTGCTCCAGTGGTGAAGAGGGAGGGGATGATGAGGTCACTGACTCCACGTGGGTGCCTGAACGGAGAGAGGAGGAGGAGGAGGAGGAGGAGGCGGCACATCTCCAACGAGGCAGGATGCCCTCCGGGGGCCAGCTTGAGGGCAGCACACCAACTGAATCACACCGCAGAGCTCCGCCTGTGCAGGGCGCTGCCTCTGCGCGTTATTACAAAAGTTCTTTGGTGTGGGCCTTTTTTGAGACGAGTGCATCAGATCGCACCGCTGCTATTTGCAACATATGTCTCAAGCGTATCTCGCATGGCCAAAACATCAGCCGCTTGGGCACCACAAGCATGACCAGACATATGTTGACCTGCCATGCAGCTCGTTGGCAAGCGCACCTTAAAGACCCACACCAAAGAACAAAGCGGACCTCTCCTTGCTCCTCATCAGCTGGGATCTCCAACCCCACTATACCTTCAGTCCTCTCTGAAAGCTGCACTGAGAGGAATGAAGGTGTAGAATTAGGTGTGTCACAGCCAAGTACTTGCGGGCACTCTGCTAGCCCTACACCGACGTCCGATTGTACCAGGCAAATTTCCCTGCCCCAGCTGCTGGACCGTCGAAAGAAGTTCACTCCCAGCCATCCACATGCCCAGCGGTTGAATGCTAGCTTGGCTAAATTGCTAGAACTTCAACTGCTGCCTTTTCAGTTGGTAGACTCGGCCCCCTTCCGTGAGTTTGTGGAATGTGAGGTTCCTCAGTGGCAGGTTCACAAACGCCACTTTTTCTCACAGAAGGCGATTCCGGCTCTCTACCGGCATGTGGAAGGCAATGTCTTGGCCTCGCTGGACAGGGCGGTCAGCGGTAAGGTGCATATTACCGCTGACTCATGGTCCAGCAGGCATGGACAGGGACGTTACCTATCTTTCACGGCCCATTGGGTCACTCTTTTGGCAGCTGGGAAGGATGCAGGACAAGGTGCAGTAGTGTTGGAGGTTGTTCCGCCACCACGCCTCCAAAATGCTACTACTGGTTGTGACACACCTCTCTCCTCCACCCCTTCCTCTTCTTCTTCCTCCATGGCCTCTTCGAGTGCTCTGTCCTCGGAACCAGCGGTGCTCCGTAGGCGTCCAAGGGGCTACGCAAGTACACAGGCAAAAAGATGCCATGCCGTGTATGCGCTGGTGTATTTAGGGGAAAGGAGCCACACTGGGGCAGAGGTTCTGTCAGCTCTGCAGGGGCAGGCCGAGAGGTGGTTGACGCCACGCTAGCTTAAGCCAGGAATGGTGCTTTGTGACAATGGCACCAACCTCCTCTCCACCCTGCGACAGGGACAACTGACCCATGTGCCCTGTATGGCTCACTTCCTTAACCTGGTGGTGCAGCGGTTCTTGGGCAGGTACCCAGGCTTACAGGATGTCCTGAGGCAGGTCAGGAAAGTCTGTGTGCATTTCCGCCGATCATATAATGCCAGTGCTCGGCTGGCTCAGCTGCAAAAGGAGCTGAACCTGCCCAAGAATCGCCTTATATGAGACATGCCCACCAGGTGGAACTCAACGTTGGCCATGCTGCAGCGACTGCACACGCAGCAGAGGGCCATCAATGAGTACCTGTGCGACTATGGCACCAGGACCAGGTCAGGGTAGCTCGGATTTTTTTCACCACGCCAGTGGAGCATGATCAGGCATGCATGCACTGTCCTGTCACCATTTGAGGAGGCCACGACGATGGTGAGCAGTGACAGTGCATGCATCAGTGACACTGTACCTCTTGTCCACCTGTTGGAGCATACGCTGTGTGGAATAATGGACAGGGCACTTGAGGCAGAACAGAGGCAGGAAGAGGAGGACTTCCTTGCCTCTCAAGGCCCCCTTTATCCAGACAGTGTTCCTTCTCTCCCACCCATCACACAGGAAGAGGATGAGGAGGAGGAGGAGGATTGTGTCAGCATGGAGGTGGAGCCTGGCACTCAGCATCAGCAGCAACAGCAGTCTTTTAGGGATGATTTACAGTCCCAAGAAACTGGTGGACTTGTACGTGGCTGAGAGGAGGTGGCTGCGGATCATGTCGTCCTCAGTGACCCAGAAGACTCCGGACCGAATGCCTCAGCTAACCTACCTTGCATGGCCTCCCTGATCCTGCAAAGCCTGCGGAAGGATCCTTGTATTCTTCGGATCAAGGAGAGGGACCATTACTGGCTGGCCACTCTCCTTGATCCACAGTACAAGGGTAAGGTTGCGGACCTTATCTTGCCGTCGCAGAGGGAGCAGAGGATGAGACATCTCCGGGAGGCCTTGCAGAAAGGTCTGTGCAACGCGTTCCCAGAGACTGGGAGGTTACAAACTCCTGGTCCTGGACGACGAGTTGCTGAGGCTTCGGTCAGTAGCAGAAGGAGCGGTGGGGAAGGTGGACGTCTGACCGATGCGTTCAGACAATTTTTTAGTCCGCAGCCCCAAGGTATGATCGGTTCCAGCAACCATCGCCAGCGTCTGATATACATGGTGCAGGAATACCTAGGGGCAAGGCCAGACCTGGACACCTTTCCCACCGAAAATCCTCTGGCTTACTGGGTCTTGAGGATGGATCACTGGCCAGAGCTTGCACAGTATGCAATTGAGCTACTGGCCTGTCCTGCATCCAGCGTTCTTTCGGAACGCACATTCAGTGCTGCTGGAGGCTTTGTCACCGATCACAGGGTGCGCCTGTCCACCGACTCGGTTGATCGATTGACCTTCATAAAGATGAATCAGTCTTGGATCACCACCAGCTACCAGTCACCTGAAGCTGATATAACTGAATAATTTATTTTGAAATGTCACATCCCTTCAAGACTCCTATGCTGATGCTGAGTGACTGTCCTGTTATGTTTGACTGACTATCCTCTTCCTCCTCAATGATCCTGATGATAGCTTGGAAGAACATTTTTGTTTCTGGGTGCCACCACCAGTGGCTAAGGCCCAATTTTCAGCCCCTGTTTAACAGGGGCTTGTAATTACGTGTAATTTTTTTATGCAATGCTTTGCAACAGGTCTCATTGCTGTGCTCCAAGTACAGTATCTGTGAGGGGTTGCAGTGTTGTGGCACCAGCACCAGTGCCTAAGGCACAAATTTTTCAGCCCCTGTTTAACAGGGGCGTGTAATTACAATTTGTTATGCAATGCTTGGCAACAGGTCTCATTGCTGTGCTCCAAGTACAGTATCTGTGAGTGGTTGCAGTGTTGTGGCACCAGCACCAGTGCCTAAGGCACAATTTTTCAGCCCCTGTCTAACAGGGGCGTGTAATTACAAATCTTGATCTAATAATTCACAGCAGGGCCCATTCCTGCGCCCACCAAGAGTAACTGTGAGGGCTTACAGTGTTGTGGCAACACCGTCCACCACCACCACCAAAGGCCCAATTTTTCTGCCCCTGTTCAACAGGTGCATGCAATTACAATTCTTGATCTAATAATTCACAGCAGGGCCCACTCCTGCGCCCACCAAGAGTAACTGTGAGGGCTTACAGTGTTGTGGCAACACCGTCCACCACCACCACCAAAACCACCACCAAAGGCCCAAATTTTCTGCCCCTGTTCAACAGGGGCATGCAATTACAATTCTTGATCTAATAATTCACAGCAGGGCCCATTCCTGTGCCCACCAAGTGTAACTGTGAGGGCTTACAGTGTTGTAGCACCACCACCACCACCACCAAAGGCCCAATTTTTCCTAACACTGTTCAACAATGGCATATAATTACAATTCCTGATATAATAGTTCACAGCAGGGCGTTCCAGCGCCCACCAAGAGTAGCTGTGAGGGCTTACAGTGTTGTGGCAACACCAACATCATCTAATGGGGCAAATTTCTGCAGAGTATATACGGAAGGCCCCTACTTTCAAACATCCAACTTAGAAACGACTCCTACTTGCAAACGGAAGGAGAAAACAGGAAGTGAGAGGAAATCTACCCCTAGGAAGGAAAATTCTATCCTGTTAGATTTAATTTGGGAAAAAGGTATCTCCTCTCTACTGATGCTTTATCACCAATCCTTGTTTCAATAAAAAACCCACTTTTCCAAAAACATTTGTCATTGGGACGGAAAGTGAGGTGAAATGTTCTGAACAGGTGCACAGACAGCACAGACAGCAAAACAAATGTTACAGGATCGCTGCAGCCGGCTGGTGATCAGTGAGTATGAGATGTTTTTTTACTCACTGATCACCAGTCTAGGGTCCCCACATAGTAAAACACACGTCCCCACAGTAAAACACACATGTAAAACACACGTCCCCACAGTAAAACACACATGTTCCCACAGTAAGACACACATGTCCCAAAAACACACATGTCCCCAAAAACACACATGTCCCTAAATAATAAAAACACATGTCCCTCACATATGTCCCAGTAAAATCACATGTGCCAATGATTATCTGCACACATATGTCCGTGATCACCTGCACACCCCTTTTACATGATCATTTGCGTACATATGTCCGTGATCACGCGAACCAATTATTATACACTTAACGGAATTTTTTTTACAAAAAACATGTAGCAGAATACATTTTGGCTTAAATTTATGACAAAATTTGATTTTATTGGATTTCTTTTAAAAAAGAACGGAGAAAATATTGTTTTTTTTCAAAATTTCCGCTATGTTTTCGCTTATATCGCAAAAAATAAAAAACGGAGTCGCGAATAAATACCACCAAACTAAAGCTCTATTTGTGCGAACAAAATGATAAAAAATTAATTTGGTTACAGCATTGCATGACCGCGCAATTGTCACTGAAAGTGCGCGAGCGCTGAAAGCTGAAAATTGGTCTGGGCAGGAAGGGTGTTTAAGTGCACAGTAGGCAAGTGGTTAAAGGAATATTTCACTTTTTTTTTTTTCACTTTATGCATCAATAAAATGACTGCTCCAGAAAAAATGTCCGTTTTTAAAACTTATTTTTGCATTGATACATGTCCCCTGGGGCAGGACCCGGGTCTCTAAACCTTTTTCATGACAATAACATGCATATTGGCCGTTATAATTAGCACTTTAGATTGTGAACGTTCGCGTCCATTGTAACTAATAGGGTTCTAACGTTCGCGCAAACTTTCGGTCCGTTCGCAGGTTCTGGTGCGAACCGAACCTGGGGGTGTTCGGCTCATTCCTACTCTCTAACCTTTAGTCGCAGTGCCCTGCTGCACAGCCCACATCTGGCCTAAGGATTGGGGTTCTCCTGACACCCCTGATAGGAGCCTACCTGACTCCTAGAACTGAGACCTAATGTCTCCTGGCTGGGCCCTCTGACCCCTCAATGAGACCTCTGATTCATGGCTTCTGGCTGGGGCCCCCTGACCCCAGGTGAGACCTTCTGTCTCCCACACTGGGAGCGGTCTCCAAACTGGAAGCGGTCTCCAAAATGGGAGCTCTGAGCAATTCTCAGATCTTAGTATACAGTATCTCACGTAAGTGAGTACACCCCTCACGTTTTTGTAAATATTTTATTATATCTTTTCATGTGACAACGCTGAAGAAATTACACTTTGCTACAATGTAAAGTAGTGAGTGTACAGCTTGTAAAACAGTGTAAATAACTCAACACACAACCATTAATGTCTAAACTGCTGGCAACAAAAGTGAGTACACCCCTAAGTGAAAATGTCCAAATTGGGCCCAAAGTGTCAATATTTTGTGTGGCCACCATTATTTTACAGCACTGACTTAACCCTCTTGGGCATGGAGTTCACCATGCTGCAGCTCAGTTTCAGGGTGTGCCGGGTGGGCCTGGGCACACCCTAATGCCCAGGCACATCACAGGGCTTTTTTGCTGGCAGGATCTCCATTCTGGCACCTCTGCTGATGGACAATGGGAACACTGCGACTATACGAGTGGGACTGTTTTTTTTATTTGGCTGTATAACTCCTGTGAGTGCAGACACTGAACGCGGAGTGAGCAGGCAAGCGGCCGCATTTTCCGATGCTACTTCTCTAGTTCCGGCTACTGCATCCCTGACAGCAGTGCCGGACTGGCATGCCGGGATAACGGGACATTTCCCGGTAGGCTGTCTGCCCTGGGGCAGCTTTGGGCTAAGCTGTGGCTGCCTGCAGCGCTCCCCTCCCTCCTCCTCCTCCTCCTCCACTACATATCACACACAGCAGTCGGAGCTGAGTGTGAAAAGTTTGGCCGCGCAGTGAGAAAAGTCCCGCCCTCCTCCTAGACCAGCTTGTGTGATAGACAGAACACTGCGTCTATCATACAAGCTGGTCTAGGAGGAGGGCAGTACTTTTCTCACAGCACGGCCAAACTTTTCACACTGAATTCCGAGACAGTGGGGGGGGTAAGCCTGCGATTATGGGCATGGTAAGGCTGCAATTATGGGCACTGGTGAGGCTGCACTCATCTCTTGTACCATGTCTGCAGTCTCTGACCATCTCCTGTATCATGTCCACAGTCTCTAACCATCTCCTGTACCATGCCCGCAGCCTCTGACATCTCCTGTACCATACCCACAGCCTCTGACATCTTGACATCTTCTGTACCATGCCCACAGCCTCTGACATCTCCTGTACCATGCCCGCAGCCTCTGACATCTCCTGTACCATGCCCGCAGCCTCTGACATCTTGACATCTTCTGTACAATGCCCATTGCCTCTGACATCTTCTGTACCATGCCCGCAGCCTCTGACATCTTCTGTACCATGCCCACAGCCTCAGACATCTCCTGTACCATGCCCACAGCCTCTGACATCTACTGTATCATGTCTGCAATCTCTGACCATCTCCTGTACTATGCCCGCAGCCTCTAACTATCCCTTGTATCATGTCTGCAAACTCTGACCATATCTTGTCCTTATATCATGTCTGCAGTCTCTAAGGGAGTCTGGAGAGGAGTAAAAAATGGGAGCTTTGCCAGGATGGGGGTCATGTGAGAAGTCAGACTTGTGTGGACTGTGGAGAGGAGACTATAGGAAAACCAGAGCCACCAAGCTGGAGCTGACTGACTGAGCCCTGTAAGGTGCACCTGAGAGGAGGTCAGTGACAGCACCGCTAGGCCAGTCTGAGGGGGGGTCACTGATGTAAGGGGGGAGTGAATACAATAATGTAAGGGGGCACTGATATAAAGGTTTACCCCTTATATCAGTACCCCCCCTTGCCTTAGTGTATTCGTTCTGCAGAAGGTTGTCTCTGGTCATCAGAGTCCCCCCACATTCTCAGAGTCCCAGGTGTCCCCCTTGATGATTGCTCCACTTTTATCACTCTTAACTGGAATTTGCTGTTATATATATATATATATATATATATATATATATATATATATATATATATATAATATATATATATATCCCCAGCCCTATGTGCTTTCATATCTGTCTATAAATACGCTCTTCAAATGCGCCTTAAACGATTCCCGACCTGCACACGACCATGTATGTCATCAGAATGGCACGGACAGGCATAAGGGCGTACAGGTACGTCCCCTTTAAGATGCCGCCGTGCCATTGAGTGCGCGCCGGTCGGGACCCCCTTAAGTCCGGTCGCGGGTCCCGCGGACTCAATCGCCGCGGGGATACCCGCGATCATCTCACGGGAAGGCTGAACAGGGAGATGCGGAAATAAGCAACAAAAATGTCTGATGTGTCCGCCATAATGTTGCAGTCACAGTAAACTAGTAAAAAACTAGTAACTAGTTACTAGTAAAAAAAAAAATTATTAATAAAAATGCTATAAAACTACCCCCTATATTTATAAACGCTTTAACTTTTGCGCAAACCAATCAATAATCGCCTATTGCGATTTTTTTTTACCAAAAATAGGTAGAAGAATACGTATCGGCCTAAACTGAGGAAAAAATATGTTTTTTTATATATTTTTGGGGGATATTTATTATAGCAAAAAGTAAAAAATAATGCGTTTTTTGCAAAATTATCGCTCTTTTTTTGTTTATTGCGCAAAAAATAAAAACCGCAGGGGCGATCAAATAGCACCAAAAGAAAGCTCTATTTGTGGGAAAAAAATGACGTCAATTTTGTTTGGGAGCTACATCGCACGACCGCGCAATTGTCAGTTAAAGGGACGCAGTGCCGAATCGCAAAAAGTGGTCTGGTCTTAAGCCAGCAAAATGGTCCGGTCTGAAAGTGGTTAAAATGCATGGTTTTCCCTTTCATGAACAAGAAAATAATGACGTTATGCTGTTGAGCTGATATAATAATGCTATGGGGCTGGTATGACATTTTTTCCAGGGCTGGTTTTTATTCCCAGTCCGGCCCTGCCTGACAGCTGAATATCACTCTGCCGCCTGCTGTCAGAGATGCTATAGCCACAAGTGTAAGGCCGCAGGTCAGCCTGTATTTGTAGGAGGAGTCAGGCTGCATAAAGCATGCCCTCCTTTTGCTTCCTCCCTTGTGGTCGTAGGCTCTCGTGACGTAACTTCCGGGTCCCCGATGTGCAAGTCGGCTGCAATCGTGGTGGTGGGTCCTCTCTCAGGGCTCACGCCGGGCACCACCGGGGAGACCGACCGCCTGCCCATCTACCTTCTTATATCCCCTTGGGTTATCCGACACCGGGGGGGGGGGGCGTCCGACCGCCCGCTTCACCCGATGCTCACGCTGGGGGGGGGGGGTGTTCAGCCGCCCGCCAGCTCCCCTCTCCTGGTACAATTTTTCCTTGTTGGGGGGCTGTCCAACTGCTTCTCCCGGCGCTCACGCCTAGAGGGGGGATATCCGGCCACCCGCTTCTCCTGGTGCCGCCTGCCCACATTGAATGCTCCATCCGGTATTTCGGGGGGTGGGGGCGCTCGCCTATTTCGCCTGTGCTCGCGCCGCGGGAGGGGGGGCGTCCGTCCTCCCTCTTTCTCCCTAGTACGCCAGCATCAGGGGGAGGGGGGTATCTCTGCATGTCACCCTTCCCATACAGTATGAGAAGCGAATGGGAGGGGGGAGAGGGCCCTAGAAGATGTTAGGAGTTGGGCCCATTTACATTAACACACCCAGGGTCACAACCCATGATGTTCCTCCACATTGCAAGCCTCGTTCTTGCAGCCTCTTCTTTCATATGCTTTGGCGGTTGTATGTCCCTGGCATCATCAAGACTGATGCAAGGCTCATAGCTATAGCCCTTTAACATGAGGATGCCAGGGAAGAGTTCACTGCTGGAGCATACGTGAGTGCCATCTGCTAAGAGAGAGGAGGATCAGGTAAATAAAACAGCTTTTCCCATCCCTTAGACTTAAACAAGCATTTAACGCTTGCAATGCAGGAGCAGCCTGGAGGATTTTACATTAAAGTGAAAGTGGGGAATTCCTTTAGTTGTTGTTTGATATCAAACCATATAGGGATTACAGAGAAAAGCCTCAATAAGTCTCCAGGAGAAGGAAATATCTGGTCTCCAGAGGTGAGCTATTATTGCCACTGTGATAGACCGCCTGGCACCCAGCTTGGGGGTCTCCACCAAGATACAGCTTCCTCCACTCTGGAACCCAGAACCAGGTATTATAGCTAAGCATTGCACCCAAGAACTAGACAACACTAGCTTAGGTGCAAACTGGAACTGACTTTATTGTAAATTCACACAGAATTTATACCACACAAAATCAGGTAAGAGCTTTGTCACATTATCCTAAACAATGCAAACTATAAACAGTGATATCAATACATCTAATGAACAGCTACCATACACATAAACAGTAAGCTAATCAACAGCTATTAACTAACAGATGACTATTTGATTAGATCACTGTTAGCTAATTAACATAAACATTTAAACATCCCACAATAGTTTAGTAATGAGCTGAGGTGGACACAATACTAGCAGACAGACAGAAACAATAGGTGTGTCACGAGAGCCACGTACCTGATGTGAGACCAAAGTAGTGGGTAGGCCTCCCTTGCACCTTGGGTCCTTGAAGCCTCTGGAGATGGAGATAGAGACTTGGTGGACACCGAGTGGCATGGGTACCAGGGGTGCGGAGCACGGAGCAAGGGCGCCCGTCCAGGCGCCCGTCCAGGATGAAGCTCACTGAAAGAAGAAGATCTGGAGCGTGGATATGCGACTCAAGTTCCCAGGAATTCTCTTCAGGGACGTAACCCCTCCACTGTACCAGAAATTGGCATCCGTGGTCCCTTCTACGGCAGTCCAGGATGGCCTCCACATCGTACTTATTAATCCCTTTAATCATAGAGGCAGGCGGAGGATGGGCCCACGTTCCCCAAAGGGGTTGGGGGCCACGGGCTTCAGGAGGGAGGCATGGAAGACAGGGTGGATCCAGTAAGTTGAAGGAAGTTTGAGTTTGTAGACAACAGGGTTGAATCGGGACAGGACAGGGAAGGACCCAATGAACTTAGGGCCCAATTTCTTGGAGGGACAGGCAAACTTCAAATGCCTGGTAGACAGCCAAACCTTGTCTCCCGGTTGAAGATCCAGGTCCCCCGCTGCCTTCGATCATAGATGGTCTTGTAATCCAGCTGGGCCATGGTATCCTTTAGGAGCTCTAAGTTGTTGTGTAGAAACTCCACTCTGTTCCAGACAGCCAGGACCGAAGCGGAAGTGGGTAGGACAGGGGAAAAAGAAGGGTGGTACCCCAGGTTGGCATAGAACGTGACTGCTTAGTGGTAGAATGTATTGCGTTGTTGTATGCAAATTCTGCGCAAGGAAGTAGGGATGCCCAATTGTCTTCGACAAAGGTGGAGAAACAACGAGGGACCCCATGGAGGCATATGATCTCCTTGATAAAAGCCTTAGCCTGAGCATGGGGCGGAAGGAATGCCAATCATAGGAATAAAATTAGCCATTTTTGTAAGGTGGTCCACAACAACAAATATGGATGTAGCTCCACTATGTAATCCATGCAGATCTGTTCCCAGGGTCTGGAGGAAACAGGCAGGGGGGGGGCGTAGGAGAAGCCATGTTTATTATTTTTCGTTTTGCTGTGATTGCATACAGGGCAGAAATTGACGTAAGCGTGGCGAGGGTGGGCCACATAAAGGTTTGCAAAAGCAGATCTGTGGTTTTGGTCACCCCAAAATGCCCTGCTAACTTGTTGTCAAGGCAGAGTTTGAACACAGGAACTCTGGTCATGGAAGAAAAGTCTGTCCTTTTCTTGCAGATGTTCTCCTGAGGGCAGTTGGTCTAGAGAGGAGGCCAGCTTAATCCTGAACAAGAGGTCACCCATAAGTAGGAAGAAATTATAGGCAGCGAGTGTCCTTAAGCCCCATACACACGCTCGGACAATCCGCGGACCAGGTCGGTCGGATTTTGTCCGTCGTACTTTGTCCGATGTTGGTGTTGCGTACACACGGTCGGACTACGTTGTCGGAATATCCGGTCCGGAAGAACGTCGTGACGTAAGTCGTCGTCCACGAGATTACAAAAGGGAAGTTCAGCACCACGTCAGGCACCTGTTGGGCTCCTTCTGCTGATCCCGTGTTTATCGAGAGTTAGTGGAAGTTTGGTGACTTAAGATTCGCGCTTCTCAGTTTTCTGACTCAGATCGTTACTGCTCTTCAGTTTGTGCTTGTCGTGCGTATCTGTTTATTAGTGCGTGTAGTCAGTTCGCATTTGTTGGTCATTGCGGCCTATATCTTGATATAGGACGCTTTGATTTTCACTGCTTATTGTCTGCTCGTTGCTGGTATTCAGTTCGTTCTTTCAGGCCTTGCTGTTTATCGGTGCTTTCTGTTTGTCCGTTCTGACCAGCCGACCTTTTGTGACCTTGTGAGCGATGTTTCCCGTGCGTACTCGTCGCCGAGTTCGTGCTGTACGCGGAATTGGTGTCGGGCTTTTAGCTTTGACCCAAGACCCGTCCATGAACAGAGTGACGAGGAGTATGTGGACCAAGAATTGGTTGCTTCAGCGTGACCAGTTCTCGCACATGCCTTTGCTTCGTGAGATCCGGGAGAATAATCCTGATGATTTCAGGAACTTTCTCAGGATGACGGACCCCGATTTTCGCCGTCTTTTGGCTTTGCTGACCCCCTTTATCAGCCGGCAGGATACCTGCATGAGACAAGCCATTACTCCGGAGCAGAGGCTTGTTGCCACGTTGAGGTACTTGGCGACAGGGAGAAGTCTTCAGGATTTGAAGTTCTCTTCAGGTATCTCTCCCCAGGCCCTGGGACTCATTATTCCAGAGACCTGTTCTGCCATCATTCAGGTCCTGCAGGAGGACTATATTAAGGTAACATTTCTACTTGACTATTCCCTTCTATGTATGCTCTGTTTGCTAATGTCTTGTATTTTTGACCTCCTTCCCTAATTACCATGATTGCAATATGTTCTAATATGCTGTGCCCCTTTTCTCCTTCATGCATTTTTCCCTTCACTTACCTCACCAGCATGCTCTTCTGCCCCAATAGACACCTATGGCCTAGTCACTTAATCAATGTCTTTTGTCTGCTGCATAGTATTGTTTGCCCCCAAACACCCCCTAAAATATGCACAAATGTTTGCTGTGTGGTTTACTTCATGTAGAGCCCCTTTAGAATTTTTTTTTTGTTTGGTGGGGGGGGGGGGGGGTGGCAAACTCATTAGGAACCCCCTCCCCCAACTGCTCTGTCAGATGGTACCAATCCTTTATCTGCTGGCTTTCCCAAGGTCCATACACACTATATACCTACCTCTTTATAGTGGGCATCTTTAGGGATGAATTCAGCAAAGCATGTAGTGCAAGGGGCTGCCTCCATACATTCCATTTCCTAATTTTTTGTCTTCTTTCCCTCCTAGTAGCTTTCTTGGTAATTTCAGAATGTCACAATGTGCCTGCCTTTTTTTTTTTTGGGGGGGGGGGGGGGGTTGAAATGTTATTTTATCTTTCCTGGGGGCTGCCAATAGTGTTAAGTACAGAGGGTCTGGCCAAACTAGCACACATTATTGAGCCATTTGCCAATCAATGAAGTGCAGAGGGTTACCTGTCCCCCCCCCCCCCAAAACCCTAGTTATTGCCAATGGCCCATCAGAAGTGGGGGGATTGATGGGGGGTGAGTCATCTGTGAAGGGGAGCCTCTACTTTTCTGTGCAAATACTTTCCAGCCTCAAATTTTATACAATGCTCTTGTTCCAAGATGTTGATTGTCTAATCTGCTTGCAATGTTTAAGTGCAAAGTGACTAATTTTTTTTGCTTGTTTCACTCCACAGTTCCCTTCCACGCCACAGGAATGGCAGACTGTGGCCTCCCACTTTGCCAGCCGTTGGGACTTTCCTAACTGTGGAGGGGCAATTGATGGGAAACACGTCCGCATCGTCCCACCGCCCAACTCGGGGTCCTACTATTATAATTATAAAGGGTTTAATAGTGTAGTGATGTTGGCGGTGGTGTCGGCAACATACGAGTTTATGTATGTGGACGTGGGGATGAACGGCCGGATCTCGGATGGTGGTGCCATTACGCACACGGAGTTCTACTGGCGTCTCCAAAGTGGCAGTCTGTGCTTGCCACCTCCAGAGGAGAATGCCGAAGGACTCCCCTTCGTCTTTGTCGCAGATGAAGCGTTTGCGTTGACTCCCCATGTGATGAGGCCGTTCCCGATGAGGACCCTCACCCCGGACCAGAGGGTCTTCAACTACAGGCTGTCCAGAGCCAGAAGAGTGGTGGAGAACACTTTTGGCATCCTGGCCAGCCGCTTCCGCCTGTTCCTGACGGCATTTAACTTGGCGGAATACAAACTGAACCACATAGTTCTTGCCTGTTGCATATTGCACAACTTCCTCAAAAGACATAACAGGAACTATGTGGTGCCCGTTGGCCCAGATGTGGAGGGCCCTCCAAATGCGGACCTCACAGCCCTTCAAGTGGCACGTCCAGGCTTGCCCCCTCTAAATGCCCGCGTGGTCCGCGAGCAATATATGGCGTACTTTGTGGGTAGGGGGGCCATTGCTCTGCCTGACGATGTGTGAGAGGCATTTTTTAATAAATCTGATATTTTAACCAACCTCTGATTTCTTGTCATTTCAGTCTTCTTTTTAGCTTATTTAACTTTGACATTTTTTCCCTTTGCCTTCGACAGTGGGAATGCACTTTCTGGGCTAAAGGAGGTAACAGTCTCTTCTTCCCAAAAAGATTATTCTCATGTTGTGTGTTTGCTACCTAATCTTTGGTCTAGAGAAGGTTTGTCCTGCATAACTGACAGACAAAATACTCCTTTTCATCACCAGGTCTGACATGTGTGTGTATTCTCAAAAATGCTGTGCTCCGTGTTTTTGTTCAAAGCACTGTGGGTGTCATTTACATAAGTCAAATCCGCTATGCTCTACAAGTGCATTGAAAAAGTTCCCTGGGAAAGGAAATTGCAGTGCAAAGTGGATTTGCCTTTAGTAAATAACACCCATTGCCCCCCATATCCTTTACATTTTACATACATAATGCATTGTTTTTTAAATAAGGAAGCCACACATTTAGAAAAATAAAAAAGTTTACTTGGAAAACATTCACAAGTGCGTTTACAATCTTCACGCCAAAACTGACAACATCTTGGTTATTTACAACATTGTTTACAAACATTCCGCAATTGGTAAAACCAGGCATGGAGCTAACCAGAACCTATGAACTAGGAAAGTTCAACTTTGTAAAGTGAAGACAAGATCAGACATGACTATATGTTCAAAGTGTGTTTGATCTTGCCTTCATCACATGGGGGGGTCACCCCCGAAAAGTGGAAATTTCGAACATGCACACAATTTGGGACTGAAAATGGTCATTAGATGGTAAAAACACATGCCTAGAAGCTTCAAAAGTGCCATTTTCCATCATGGGGATGAATGGACGTTTTTTGGGGGTGCAACCCCTTCACCACAACCACTTTCGTAGTTCGTAAAGTGTTTGCACCCCCAAAAAAACGTTGGCATTCATCCACCATGATGGGAGCTAGTACATGTGGACACAATGTGTGCATGTTCCAAATTTCACACAGTTTTTAAGTTGCAAATGTGTTCAGAAGCTGGCACAAATGTGTGTTAATTACTTGGTGCGTTTTCATATTTTTCCTAAAACATCAATGATGTTCTTCAATTTTTGTTGAACATCATTGATGTTTTGCTTTATGTAATCTAGATCTCTATTGCAGACCATTATCTCTCCGATGAGTACGTGGGCACTCTCTGTGGTAAAGTGCGATTTTTCTTCCACAACATCCACGTCACCTAAAAACCACAAACAAACAAAAATGGGGTGTTGGAAATGAGGCAGCCATACATGGATTAGCTTACCAGTAGCTGTGTTCTCCCACACTCACCTGTTGTGGTGACAATTTCTCCAAGTTCGATGATCTCTCCTTCCTCCTCCTCCTCCTCTGCTTCTGCTCTTTCCCCTTTTTTGGGAGGTGTTGGTTTGGGGGTTTCCTCAGACGGCCCAAGTTTTCGCTCCCCTATGAGAATGTACAAAAGGAAGATTTAGCAACACAATCTATTGAGGGCAGAAATAGGAAATGACAAACATTGGTTGAAAGTGACGGACACTATTTTAGTTTGGCCAGTTACAAATGCCAACTACATGAATGTAGTCACTTTGTAAAGGTGCTAAACTGACTAGCTTTTTGGTAGAAGTTTGTGTGATGGAGACACCCCTCTAGTATCCACTGGAGCACATGTGTGGAAAAGCCTAATAAAAAGGGGGTTTGGGTGTCCCAGCACTAGTGCTCTAGAGTCCAGATGGGTAAACAGCTACTGGGTGACCTCTCCTTTACATTGAATAAATTGGCTTTACATTCTTGATGACATTTCTAGTGAGAACAAACTTCCTTTCCCCCAAAAAAACACCAAACATCGTATTATAAGTGGCCGAACGATCGAGGTTGCGTACGATCGAATGGACACACACACACGACCATGACAGTGGCAGAAAGATCGAGGCTGAGTACGATCGAATGCACAGACGAACCTGAAAGTGGCCATTTTGGAATGTACAACTTTGTAAAAATCAAACCACAATGGAGCAGTATGCAAGCAAGAAATCAAACACAAAACACAACTACTTACTTTTTTGAAGAATTCGCTTGATCTTTCTGTACTGATCGGCCTCCCTCAGTTTCAGGTCTGACCAGCGTTTCCTCAGTTGCTCCTTGGATCGTTGTACCCCAAACTGATTGTACAGCCTCCTCACAACTTTAGACATGATCTTGGCCTTGCGGACATTGGGGTTGAGGTAAGGCCCATACTTCCCATCATAGTCGCTCCTCTTTAATATGTCCACCATCTCCAACATTTCTCCAAATGACATATTGGAGGCCTTGAATTTCAGGCTCCGGGATCGGGACGTTTCTGCCTCCGGACTTTCCTCGTCCTCCTCCTCGTTGGTGGGATATTTGGGGCGCACCTGCTGTGTCCACGCCATGTGCTCTCCCCACTGCGCCGTAAAGAGAAGGGGTGGGGAATAGACGAGAAAGATCGTCAGGGGCGGGCGGAGTTTGACGCATGCGCACTGTATATAAAACGTCACACGCCTGTGTCGTAGCCACGATCTGGGAGACAAGGGGAGAGAAAACTCACACGAGACGATCGCTACAAACGAAGGTACAATTTGACGTTGGTACATAACTAGCCTAGACTGATTTGAACTTGAGGCTTCTTTATGGAGAAGATTAGGAGAGTTTAGCCTGACATAATTGAGAGGGTTTTGTGTGGTGTTGTGTCTTGCAGAGATTATGCAGGGATTCAACGACATGAGTTTTCTCCCCCTCTTCATTGCCAAATTCAGGGAATTTCCCGTTTTATGGCAGGGTAAACACCCACATTACACCAACAAACCAAAGAGGCACGCAGCCCTGGAGGAACTTGTGGAATTTGTCAAGCCAAGGTTCCCCACGGCAACTGTTGATGATCTAAGAAAGAAAATTGGCAGCCTGAGGAGTGCGTATATCAGGGAGCGGAAGAAGGTCGTGAAGTCTGAGGAAACTGCAACTTCAGCAGATGAGGTCTATGTGCCCAAGCTCTGGTACTATCAGAGTCTCCATTTTCTGAAAGACCAGACTGATGTCACGGAGCCAACCTCGACTCCTCCTTCCACGCTTCCTTGCGCGCAGCCCACCCCTGTTGAGGCTTCCGAGGAGCAACCTGGGCCTTCCAGTATGGAAGAGGTGGAGGAGCCCAGCTTGTTCCAGGTATAGTAGTTTTGTTACCATTTCTGGGAATAATGAATGATATTCACTTAATTCAGGATCCCCAATTGCTTAGTTCCTAACGTGTTTGACATATCAACTGACAGTAGTGTTGGAGACATTTGGGGCCAGAATCTAAACTGCAGGGCTGAGAATTGTATGGTTTTCTATTTGTAAACATTTTGCAACAGTCACAAGATGAGAATTGTGTGTGTTTGATGAACAAATAACTGAAACTATGTCCCTTTTTCATACACAGGAAGACCTCAGCCAGGAGGTGGCTGTGGAAGGTGGCAGTCAGGAGGAGGCAGGGGTTAGTGGCAGCCACCAGCTGGGTAGTGGCAGCCAAGAGGGGGCTAGGCCGCGGAGCCTGACTGACACCCAAACCCCTCCCCTCCGCCTTCCGTACAAAAGGGCGAGAAGGGGGGGTTATGCGGCACAGTCAGCGCTCCGCATGATCAGAGAGGCTTCAGACTCCCTACATGCCACACCCGCCGACGAGGAGACCTTTGGCTCGGTGGTTGTCACAAAAATGATGGGTATGGAGGTGAGGCAACGCAACATGTGTGAGGGGCTCATCCTCCATGTCCTAAATAAGGGTAGGGCTGGGGAGATGACCCCAGTCACACATGTTTGCCATAGCTACCATGCTCCGCCTCCTCCTCCTCCTCCTCCTCCTTCTGCCACCCCACCAGCACGACAGCCACAGCGTGCAAGGAAGCGTGGAAGGAAGACCTGAGAGTGACGACCTGCAATCAGTCTGGTCTGAGAGAAGATGGAGCCTCTTGTAGTACCAGAGCCTGGGGACCTAGATGGCATCTGCTGCAGTTCCGGATACTTTGGACTTCACAACCAGATTGCACTCCCCTTAATATACGTACTCCTCAGGCCCCCAATTTTCTACGCTTGAACAATGATGGTTGCCGTGGGGGGCCAAGACTTTGCAAATTCCCCAAGTTTCACCATGGCTGCGTTCCTCTTTGGTTTGTTGGTGTGACCTAAATAAAGTTTTTTTTGATTTGAAATAATCATTGACTATTGTGTTTTACTTTTCTACAATGACAGTTTTTCTTTGACTAGGCAGGTACATTTCACTAATCCTAAAGTAGAATTAACAAGGGGCACCAACAACAAACAACCTCCTAGTAAATGTAAGCAAGAAATACAAATGTTAATAATGTGTTTTTGGTAATTTGAGACACACAACCCCCCTCAAAAAAAAAAAAAAAAAAAACATTCCAATATGTATTCCCAAAAAAAAAAAAAAAAAAGACAAATCATGGTAAAAAAATAACAAAGATTCTTTTCCGTTCACAGTCAAAATAAACATGTAGTGTATAAATGCTGCAAAGTAATAAAGAAGTAAGTTTGTGAGAAGTGCGGGTGAATAGGAGCAGCTAAAACATGTCATTCTTGTTGCATTGTAAAGAAAAAGAGAATGCGCTGCATTAAAGACATTTTAACATTGCAGCGTGACGAATGTGCTGTGTCGATTAGGAAAGGTAGTTTTACCTGACCGAGCGCTTCCGTCACAGAATTTCTTCTGAGCATGCGTAGCACTTTGTCCGTCGGACAAGCGTACACACGCTCGGATTTGGTGTGATCGGACCGTGTTGACGGCAAATCTTTCCAGCAGGAGATAAGACTTTGTCCGTCGGACAAACCGACGAACACTGTCCGATGGTGCATACACATGGTCTGATTTTTCAACAACCTTGTCCGATCGGACAAAATCCATGAAAAAGTCCGACCGTGTGTATGGGGCTTTAATCTTGTGAAACACAGCGTCAGGAATTCCCTGTGGGAGATCGATCCCTATTTTTGGAGCACGAGCAGGAAGGAGGGGTGAGCAACAACTTACACAGCCTGTGTGGGAGATCGATCCCTATTTTTGGAGCACGAGCAGGAAGGAGGGGTGAGCAACAACTTACACAGCCTGTGTACACCTCGAGTCCGCCGTGACTGCAAGCGTTTTAATCTGTGTGTCTATTTGAAGTGGAGCGTGCTGTGCTGTTTGCAATTTAAACCCATGCTGGCTTTTGCTTGACCAAATGTGAGTGACATTATTGGAGAGATTTTTTAGTGTGGTCTGAATAAAATTTTAAGTGATTTTACACTATTGGAGCAATCCTCTTTTTTTCACATATGGAGAGATCCGGACACAGATTGATTTGGGAGTGATCACTTATTCCTTGTGGTGGAATTCAAAAGCTTAATAGCCTGTCACGAAAGTGCGGGCGATAGATGTGGTGAGTGCGTTTCTTTTGGGGGAGTGGAAGCACGGATCACCTGTGGTGTGGTGGAAGATCAAAGGAAGATTATTCACATCTAATTTTTTGCACATTGTGTGGAATATTGCACGGACTTTTATGCGATTTATGTTCTCACTAATTGTTTTTCTGCAGAAACCAGTGTCATACTTATTGTTGCATTATTCAGTGCACCCATTATTTGTGATATGTATATTTAATTTGTTTTCACACACATTTTTTATTATTGTATTTTTCACTGAGCACTTATTGGTGATACTATTTAGTTATTTTTATTATAGTCACTTATTAATTTGGTGATATATGTTCAGCGCCGCTATTTATCCATAATCTTTGCTCTATTGAGAGATTTAGTTTAAATTCATTTACATGTATCTTTTTTAAAGTGGCAGCTATAGTTTAGTAGGTAGGTTATCCTGAGCGCAGTGGATAGGCATCTGAATAGGGGCGGTTGATTTGGATTCCTATATTTTGTTCCAATAGATATCGCCAT